>WNWK01004538.1:67574-138030 GCA_009830355.1 Cherax destructor | reverse complement strand
TTTTAAAGCTGGGCGGCAGGGGGTGTTAAGCTTGTCTTCAGTTCTGTAGCTCCCCAGGAGGCATCAACCGGCTTTACACACAATTTATAGATGTATTAAATTGTAGCAGGGAGGCGGTGAGAGAAAGCAGAACACTGCAATTGATTTGCTGAGGAAAGGGCGGGAGGGGGATTGTCGCCGTGGGTGGCACTCGTGGGCGGGTAGCAGTGGGTGCGTTGCTAGGTGTTGGATGTAGAATGAGCTAGCCTCGGGTCTTAACCCCTTTACTCCACCTCAACGGTTCGAAGAGTAATTAGGGAGAATGTAGAAACTTGTTTGGACTGCCCCCTTGTAAGCTGCACTCTGGGCAAGCACTGTTGACACCGACACTCTGAGACACTTCTCTCAGACTTACAAGTGGCTATGGTACAAATTTCTAGCTGATTGCAGTAAGGGGAACCCCACACTGCCTACACAATACTAGAAGGGAGATTACTTACTTGAAAGAAAAGGGTGGTATGTGTCCTGGCCTTCCTTATATATAACCCCTCCTAACACCATGTGCAGTGGAGAAACTTTGTCTGCAAAAGATGGGGTAATTAGTGTCCTGCCTGCACCTCAGAGTTCCCTGGTTCTAGGATATCCCTTGAGTAATATATGCAGTAAGTAACACTAGCTTCAGACTTGAACTTAAGAGACGACGCTGTTACATACCAACACTAAGTCGTCCTCCGCCTAAGACCCACAGATAACTCACTAACGTTTCCCCCAGAAAACTGGCCAGATACTGAGAGAAAGAAAGCCTAGTCTTACTGTGACAGGGTCTGGATGGAGGCAGATGTCCACGGTACTTCGGGATCTCCTCCAGGGCCCCAGGACAGATGTTGGGTCACGTGGGGGGTGCTGCCTTATCTCAGCACGTCTTGTCCTTGTGGAGTCTGGTCTGGGAAGAAGGAACTGGGCTCTTTCACGCCTAGATTCAAGGGTAGAGCTGCCAGTTCTCGTTAGCTAACATAATCTAATGCTTGCCTATTCAGGCCTATAACTACCTATATTAGGGTGCTAGAGCTACACTATTAATACCTAACATTGCCTTAATAATCTTACTGTTAGTCTCTAGCTGTACAAACTTGCCTAGGTGTTCCTAGGTGGATAAATCTATCAATCAAATATACACAATAGTCACCGTCATCAGCTGGAGTGTGCGTATGTTTTGTTGGGTGTGTGGGTTTATAAACTCCGAGGGCCGATCCTCGGTGTGTAAGGCTTTTACGGCTCCCTTACCCTGTGGAACCTTTAGTGACTAAAAAAGTTTCCACATCCTCCCGCCGACGAAGGTAGACGATACGTCTACGTCAAGTTCACCTTCCGCAAGCCCTTACGGCGGGCCCTGGACACGAGTGCTGTCCGGCCACTCTCGTCGAGCAGACTCTGGTTTAACTCCGACTGTCCAGTTTCCGCCGCGTGGATTGCTGGGGGTGTAAACTTATGGGTTCCGGTGATCTTAACACCCTTCCCTTTAACTTTAATGTCTTTCACATGTCTAGCCTTGTCTGAGCAGTTTCGTACTTTCCCACCCAGTGGCCTATATACCCCGGTAGCCCTTCTTCCTACTGATACGAGGTTCCCTGGGTTTAATGACAATCTATCTCCCTCTTTAGGTACCCCATAAAAGCGTCTCCCCAAGGTGGCTAAGTGTTCGTCACTTCCTACTTGGTTTGGCTTACCCGGCGGTTCGTCGTGTACACTAACATTCATTATCACTACTCCCCCAGCTATCAGGGTGTGAACTTCCCCCCTCTCTGGCGTTGCAGGGAACTCATGAGGAATTCTGCCACCGATGATATATCCTACTGGGGATCTGTATAAACCAATTCCTTCCTTAACAGTCCGTCGTGTGGACAGGAAGTCATCAAGGTAGTTGGCTCCCACCAGGATACCTACATTTCTGACTGTGTCAGTGGTAATGTCTTGGTCTGCCAGCTTCACACCAAGGTCTTTCAATCGCTTGGTTGCTGCTGCAAGACCTCTGGTCGTAATAGCCGCAGGTAACGTATTTACTACCAGAGCTGTAATATTTCTGCGATGTCCACCCAGTTTAACAGTGACATCCACAACATCATAAGACTTGGGTGGGCCCTGACTTATAGCACCTCCCAATGTCGCATTAAATTTGTCGGTGGCCTTCAACTTTAACCTAGCCACCAACTTCTCTGTTATCATGGACACTTGTGCCCCTGAGTCGAAGAATAATCGGGTCGTTTCGGTTCTGTTCCCGTTCACAACCCCTGCCATGACTGTAGGTAGGGCAGCAGCTCTGTGCTTCTCACTCAGATTAGAGACTTTGCCCATACTAATCACGCTGGCTACCACTTCAGGCTCGGGCTCGCCTTCTATCTCCTCTACTGGAGAAACGTCCCTACTAGCCTGGGGTTCCCTTAAATTGTTGTGACATAGTGCAGTATGGTGCTTACCTTTCCGGCAATTATAGCACTCTGAAAGATGTGACCGGCAATCTTCTGCCTCATGTCTTCCACAACACCTTAAGCATAGCTGCAGGTCCTTTAGTCTCTGCCGCCTACTGCTCAGTGTTGCATACCGAGAGCAACTCGTGCTAGTGTGTTCACCTTCGCAGAACACACATGTCTTAGTGGTTTCCCCCTTGGTTGAGGACCTGTCTTGGGCATAATAGGTGCCGATCCTAGCGTGGTGTGCTTTAGTTCTATCTCTCGAGTTTTCTGAGTAACTAACTGTTTGTTTATGTGGTGATGGTGGTGACCTTTCTCTCTCACCTATACTCAGGTGAATCACGATATCACTCAACCCCTCAACAATCTGTTGTATTGTGAACCGGTTAGTCCCATACTTCAAATGTAACTCATGTGTTGTAGTGCTAGCTAGTTTCCTCTGAATTGTCTGACTGACCATCCATTCCGATCCACCCCAATCATGTAAATCTCTGAGACTGTTTGTCAGACTCGTGACTTCGATTTTGAACTTCTCTAAGCTCTGGCGGTCATGACGGCAAGCCTCAAGATCGGACAATCGATAAAATATAGCTATCATTATCTCCTCTGTGTTGCCATACGTATTCTTTAGTTGATCCTTGGCATGTTGATAATTAATGTCAGTGGTTTGGTAATGCCGGACCAATTCCAGGGCTTTACCCTTGAGCTGTGAACGTAAGTACTGTAGTTTGGTGGCATCTGACAAATCATCCCTGTCATCTATCTGTGATTTAAACTGATCCCAGAAAGCAATGTACTCTGTCAAAGTTCCATCAAATGTTGGTAAATTTAATGTAGGTAATCTGGGTAACACTCTAAGGGGACTGTGCTGACGTGTGTGCCCTGTACTATTATTTGTTGACCTTGCTGTATTAGCCTTCAATTCTTTCTTTAACTTTTTGCAGAGTCCCCACTCTGTCAGACCTTCGGTCCTCTGATCATCGCAATCCTCCCTAGCTGTCTCGACAACATCGTCAGGTTCCTCTGTCTCATAGGCTTCTGTCTCGTAACGAAGATATGCTGTCTCCAATGCCTTTAGCCTTCCCTCTAAAAGCTCTAAACACCTTTCTAGATCCTCGCAATCTGCATCTGGGTTTTCCCTGACAGCACGGCTCTCCCTACATGCCCTGGTTAGTCGACCCTTGTGGGCGTTCATGGACCGCTTTAGCTGGCTTAGAGGTGGGGTAGGTGCTCCCTGATTCTCCCCCGTCATAGTTGTGGTTTAGTTAGAGTTTGTCACTAATTTATACGTCAATTAGCCCACCCCACAGTACAACACGGTATTAGGTGAGAATAAGTGATTCCCAAAGCCCCTCAACAAGCTTGATGGCTTTACTTTACAACTGTTGACTTGACTATTAAATATACACTGCCAGTCCTCAAACCCAACTAAAATGTATATTGTTGTTATGAAAGCTTAACCTAGCAACTCCCTGTACACAATAGTAAATAATTACAGGACTGAGCAAGCAAATCACAAATTAAACGAGTCAAATAGTACAATAAATTCACACAGTAAAAATATGTAGTCTTTGTAAATTCAATTCAATTGGTCAGCACAAAAATAAATTCAGTAATTCACTTATAAACAGTATATGAATAATGTTGTGTAATTAACTTTGGCTTAACTAAGCCTAGACAATTATTGTAGTTAGCTGGTGAAGGTAACACCTAACCTAACTTTATCACTGTTGAAATTAGTGTGCAACTAGCCTGAATCTAGCTTGCAAGGTAAATAATAGCTAGGTTAAATCTGACCTAGCTGTTATAACTGTTATAATTATTGCAGAGGCCTACCCTAACTGTGGCTGCCTGCAGTTCTCTGTAAGTAATTAAATATGCAAGTTACCTAACCTGGCTTACTTGTAATCACTTGTAAATAAATAAACTCACAGCTTAACTAGCCTATTTGGCCTGCCTGTAGATTACTGTAAATAATAACTTCTGATTAGTTAGCTTAACCTAGCCTGAGTAAGTCTTTGGGCCTAGGTGTGAAAACTAACCTAGCTTCGAAAATGACTGGTACATTAACTGTGGCCTAGCTAATTAAGACTAATGTGTCTGCTAAACTAGCTATTCCACATCTCGGTTAAGAAGGACCATTGTAGAAACTTGTTTGGACTGCCCCCTTGTAAGCTGCACTCTGGGCAAGCACTGTTGACACCGACACTCTGAGACACTTCTCTCAGACTTACAAGTGGCTATGGTACAAATTTCTAGCTGATTGCAGTAAGGGGAACCCCACACTGCCTACACAATACTAGAAGGGAGATTACTTACTTGAAAGAAAAGGGTGGTATGTGTCCTGGCCTTCCTTATATATAACCCCTCCTAACACCATGTGCAGTGGAGAAACTTTGTCTGCAAAAGATGGGGTAATTAGTGTCCTGCCTGCACCTCAGAGTTCCCTGGTTACTAGGATATCCCTTGAGTAATATATGCAGTAAGTAACACTAGCTTCCAGACTTGAACTTAAGAGACGACGCTGTTACATACCAACACTAAGTCGTCTCTCCGCCTAAGACCCACAGATAACTCACTAACGTTTCCCCCAGAAAACTGGCCAGATACTGAGAGAAAGAAAGCCTAGTCTTACTGTGACAGGGTCTGGATGGAGGCAGATGTCCACGGTACTTCGGGATCTCCTCCAGGGCCCCAGGACAGATGTTGGGTCACGTGGGGGGTGCTGCCTTATCTCAGCACGTCTTGTCCTTGTGGAGTCTGGTCTGGGAAGAAGGAACTGGGCTCTTTCACGCCTAGATTCAAGGGTAGAGCTGCCAGTTCTCGTTAGCTAACATAATCTAATGCTTGCCTATTCAGGCCTATAACTACCTATATTAGGGTGCTAGAGCTACACTATTAATACCTAACATTGCCTTAATAATCTTACTGTTAGTCTCTAGCTGTACAAACTTGCCTAGGTGTTCCTAGGTGGATAAATCTATCAATCAAATATACACAATAGTCACCGTCATCAGCTGGAGTGTGCGTATGTTTTGTTGGGTGTGTGGGTTTATAAACTCCGAGGGCCGATCCTCGGTGTGTAAGGCTTTTACGGCTCCCTTACCCTGTGGAACCTTTAGTGACTAAAAAAGTTTCCACAGAGAATTTAGCTGTGAAGGCAGGAACACTCATTCCATGGTAATATAATAACCACTACCAGCCCACTGGTGTCTTCTGGCTACCCACCTTCCTCAGCCACATTAGGCTTACGTTGTACTGGTCACACACTCCTGGTTCAGCGAAATCCGCCTTTACTGGATGCTGTTTTAAAGGCGGTGGGCAGAATATACAGGAGAATAGCAGGGGTAACGGAGCACGCACATTCACCTCTCTTCACATAGTCAATATGGGTGAAAGTCTCAAGCAGGTGATGCAGTGCCTCTCAAGGTCACTGACTGAGCCAGACTTCTCAAGAGTTACCAACCACTGCAATACTTGTAAAAATAGTTACTCACTCCAAACTTGCAGAACTTCTAGCACACTTGTGCAGGCACGTATGCACACAGAAGACACATTCTTAAGAATGGTGGGTGAGAAATCATGGAGTGCTGGCAGCAGAACTTACAGGGGCACTCAGGCAAGTATGTGGGCAGGCAAGGTCCGCCTCTAGACCATAGGTAAATAGAGGCGAATGGCTGAGTCCTAAATAGAGGAAGGAGGGGAGGAGGCAGGCGAGGGGTAGTGAAGATAGGCCTTGTATAACTTCAAACCAACACTTTTCGTTTAACTAGGTAGATCACTAGTCACAGCTCACACATAAGAGTTCCAGCAACAATGCAGCTGCGATCCAACGATATGAGTTGCATGATGAGTTGTCAGTCGAGTGAAATAAGCAGTCCTGGGATACAAGGCCTAGGACCTCACTCCACTCACACACGTCCTCTCCCCTCAAACACTCAGCCCGAACTGTTTCTATCATCAAAAGAACATAATGTCACATTGTATTACATCTGTTTCTCTTGCTTTACTCCAAAAATGACGAATTAATCAGTGACGGCGCATGCGTCGATGCTTTTCCGGGCTGCTTGAGTACACTTGGTTTCAAGACAATACTTGGAATTTTCGGAAATCTTTCAATGATTGCTACAATCAACATTTATATTGCCTTTCTCCAAAATTAATAATATACTGTTTCCTCAAACTAAAGTATTTATTGGTGTACGACAGTAACTTGTGTATGTACAGCATCCCTGTTTGGTTACTATTGCTAGTGCGCATGCGCTGTTTTGTCCTGGCTGCTGAGTACATTTTGAATCAAGACAATTATTTCTCTTCATCTTTTAAAAAAAAGGGATTTCTTCCTTGACCAACAATGATTAAGTAAGTTTATTTAGGAATACACAAATACAGTTACATAGATTATAATACATAGCAGCATATGTGTAGAGAACCTAGGATAACCCAAAAAATTCAGAGTGACTTATTTCCATTGGGGTGAAATGTACCTTGATGTCACGAGTAACTTCATTACAAGGATCCTATACATGTACCTTGATGCAGTAATGTTATTGATGTTAGTTACGCCCGTATACCTTGTGCATGTACTTGTATAAATAAATATATTATTATTATTATTATTAGTTAGCCAGCTCTCAGCGGTTAAATCTTTAACGGTTTTGGTGGGAGGCCGGTTATTAAACTTAGTTGAGGCTTCGTATCTGGCTCTGATGGGCCTTAGGAAGATGCTCCACCGGATCTAATTTGGCACTTTTAGTTCTTGTTTATATTTACTTAGGAACTCTGGTTCTTTTTCTTTCATAGCTCAGCTTTGTGCAACAATTCTTCCTGGTACCATCGACAAGTCTGGCTCGATACGGCTTCAGCTCTCACTGACCCTTATAAACCCAAATAAACAATTACTAACATTTCTCTCCGACTTAAACAATATTTTAACTGGAGAAAGCACAAAAATGGCGAGTAGTTTCCTCCATCATCGCAACTGTGTTGCAGAATGTAAATCTGGGCATCCACATGGTGAGCTTCAGGGAAAATGTTTGTCTGAGAGGCAGATTTAATTTATTTTTATTTCATTGCAGTTTACATGGGTATCGGAAGTTACAATGTAAATTGAGTGCAAGGAGAGCCACTGACATGCCATGGCATTTTAAGTAGTAGCCAGTAATAGTTCTCGTAGTGACATGTAATAATCATACCTTTATTTATATAAGAAAATTATACAACTTGTACAGACCATACCTGACATAAATGACATACTAATATTGTTATGCAGAGCATTTTCCGCAAATTATGATGAGACCCATACCAGACCACTAACACCCAGAATTCGACATACACCAGTCCAATAACACCCAGGATGTGACCCCACCAATCCTATAACACCCAGGATGCGACCCACACCACTACAATAACACCAAAGATGCGACACACACCAGTCCAATAACACCCAGGATGCTACCAACACCAGTCCAATAACACCCAGGAAATGTCCCACACCACTCCATTAACACCCAGGATGTGACCCACACCAGTCATCTAACACCCACGATGTGACCCAAACCAGTCCACTAACACACAGGATGCAACCCACACCAGTCCACTAACACCCACAATGCGACACACACTAGCCCACTAAGACCCAGGATGTGACCATGACCAGTCCACTAACAATCAGGATATGACCCACACCAGTCCTCTTAACACCCAGGATGCGACCCACACCATTCCACTAACACCCAAGATGTAACCGACACCAGACCACTAACACCCAGGATGTGACCTAAACCAGTACACTAACAACCAGGATGTGACCCACACCAGTCCTCTAACACCCAGGATGCGACCCACATCATACCACTAACACCCACGATGAGACCCACACCAGTAACCTAACACCCAGGATGCGACCCACACCAGTAACCTAACACCCAGGATGCGACCCTCACATGTCCACTAACACCTAGGATGTGACCAACACCAGTCCACTAGCACACAGGTACCTATTTTAGGTGAACAGGGACAGCATGTGTCTTAAGGAAACTCGTCCTAATGTTTCCAGATGTACCAGTGATCGATCACAGGCCCTCAGTGTGTGAAGCCAGTGTTTTACAAACCCAGCCATGGGGGGGAAAGAATGTAATTATTTTATTGTCATTGCCTATTTCACTCACATTTTACATTGAAAATTATCTTTGCTTGGTTGATAGTTTCAGCAGAACATAAGAATAAGGACTACTGTGATTATTGGTGGCTTGGTTGGTAGTCCATGTCAGTAGAACATAAACTTATATAAATAGCATAAACTATAAACTTACTTAACATAAGATAGGAGGAGCACACAATTGAAACTAATTCACTCTCTCTGACTTTTTTTGGTTATCCTGAAAGGTAATCTACACATATGTTGGTATGTATGATAATTTATGTATCTGTATTTATGTGTACCTGTACATGAATAAACTTACTTACACTGAAGTGCCTATTACAGTGCTCCTTCTTATGCTGTGTGGATGCTCAAATCAGCAATCACAATCAATCTCAGTAAAGGTGAAATGTTGGCCATATTTACTTACACCTGCCATCCCTCTTTACCTAGTAGTAAGTAGGTACCTGGGTGTCAGCCAACTGGTGTGGGTTACACCCTGGGGACAAAATTAACCTAAGTTACCCAAAATGCTATGAATAACCAGGAGCTTTCTACATGTCATTGATACCAGCTATGGTCTGTTTAACTTGTATCATATACTTGTAGAAAAAAGGATTGTTATTATTGTTATTATTATTAGTATTATGTGCAGGTTGTAATGTAACTAACAAATATAAGACATGTATAATACTAATAATAATACCAATACAGTGGACAACTGAATAATGTAAAAACTTCACTCCAGAAGCCTGCTCAAGTGCTATTACCAAACGAATTTACTCCCTTAAGGAAAAATATCACGTAGGTTAGTCTATTTCAGACCCCCAAAAATGCATTTCCACAAGCACTTACAATATTATACTTACATAATTGTACGATTTCCGGGGTGTTCGTTACTCGGGGGTCCACTGTAATAACACTCCTTTTTTCTACAAGTATATGATACAAATTAAACAGACCATAGCTGGTATCACTGACATGTAGAAAGCCCCTGGTTATGCATAGTATTTTGGGGAACTTAGGATTGTTGAAAGAAGAAACTATATTTGGACCACACAGAAATAAAAAAATTAAATTTGAAACTTGAGTGTTGATGGTGACAGTGATCAGTTAAACTCTTGCTAAAAAAAAAATTCCTGTCTGTTTCCAATAGGAGGTGGCAGAACCCTTGATGGACTTATAGCAAGGCACAGAAGACCTTCAAAAGAATCACACTTTCAAGATAATCTTGTCTGTTCTTCTCTCCATTGGTAACTTCCTTAATGGCACAGAATATTGAGGCTTCAAAATTGAGTACTTGTCTAAATTGCCGGAGGTGAAGGATACCGTTCACAGACATTCGTGGTTATTGAAAAATATTAAGATACATCAGATCTTCATTCGGAGGTAAGTGCTTTAAATGTCTTCTTTTTATATTGACTGTATTGCTACTCTTAAAATGTTATATTTTGTAATTTGTCTGTATTTTTATGCACCGGCCATCAAACACTGAAGCAGAGTGACCTAAAAAGATAAACAAAAGTTTTTCTTCTTTTTACATTTAGTAATATATACAGGAGAAAGGATTACTAGCCTCTTGCTCCTGACATTTTAGTCGCCTTTTATTGGCACTTCAAACACTGTATCTTTGCTTCAGTTCTCCTTGATGACTGTTTTAGCACGAATAAGTGACACAGAGATTACACGGTCTGGCCACGAGTTTACGTTTCAGTGCTGTGTGATAGGCAATAATGTTCTGTCACAGTTTAACCAATCACTCAGATTGATCTTGCAAGTCTTGCATACTAGATGTCTTGGTGTTGTTCACTCTTCCTTATATGGGCATAATAATACTGACATAATGTGTGAAAAGCATGGCTGCCAGTCAAGGAACAAATTTCCCCAATTCTCAAGTATTTCACGTTAAATGAGTCTTATTAGCTATAGCTGTTATCTCAGGTTAACATTTATTTTGTGTACAGTTTTTCTCTGATGGAGTGTCTGAGAATGAGGTTACAAATAAGTTTTAGATGAAGAAGTGTCTGATTCAGCATTTAAATTTACTTTTATATCGGGGAGGGGTGGGAGCATGTAAATTTTTGAAGTGTCAAGGTGGGGCATGATGCAAAAAGATTGGGAACCACTCTCTTAGACATCGAGTGTAAATTAACCTCTTAAATTTTTACCTGTAGATTGGCTCAATCACCAATGCCTCGAAAGTGGACTTCGAGGGCCCCAATGGAAATAAGTCACTTTGTCTGACATTTTTGAGTTATCCTAGGTTCTGTACACGCATGCTGCTATGTATGATAATCTATGTAACTGTATTTGTGTATACCTGAATAAATTTACTTAATTACTTACTAGGAGCTGTCTAATAACATTTTCAAGATGGAAGTCGACTGTAAGGAATCATGGGATCATCTAAAAGCCATTGCAAAACATGATGCCCCTATGCAGATTAAGCTCAAGTAAGATGGCTATTAATGCTATTTTACAGTGTTCCACTGCACTGAGATCATTTTGCATAAGATGTGATTTTTATAATTGCCAGAAGATACTTGTATGGTGTATTTAGGGTAATTGTTATTATGAGCTTGCTAGTTTAAAAGTTTTTTTATTTTTGAGGGTTGGGAGTTTTATTGTGCATATACTTTATTATTGACAAGTTTCAGTGTTAATATGAATGAGTGTATGTATGTATGTTATTTAAATTGGATCCTTGTAATATCTTGTTCATTGTAATAATATTTGTGTTAGTGGAACATTGCATAAACTGAGGTTTTATTATGCAGTTTGTGTTTCCTTGCAGTGTGCTCCAGTGAACAAGTGACTGGGACAGTATTAGATTAACACCAAGGTTGGGATATTGACCAGAACAGTAAGAGGTTCACTTAAACTGTGGTGTCTGTACACGTGCAAGACAGCTCTTGAATAAATTATTACTAGTGTGTTTACAAGTGTCCTGGACTGTACAGAAATGTCTTTTTTACACATTGTAGGTAATGTTTACAAGTATGGCAGAAAGACACCTGGTTCATAACAAACCTTGGTTGAACAAAAATTGATAAAGCTCAACTCCATAATAAGAACTCATTCTGTATCTGTACTAAGTGTCAGTCTATAATGAAGTCTCCTAAACAGCGCTGGTGGAGAATGTAAATATTAAGAGATTTAAAATAATGGACAAAATTCATTTGGTAAGCTGTACTTTTGATTCTTTTATTTTTAATAATCTTCTTCTTCTTCTCAACAATGACGGGCAGTTTACCACCAAGGTGGGTGCCAAGGAAACGAAAGTTCTCTTTAAATTAGTACTTACACACAAGAAGGTTTACTAAGCCTTCTCCCGGATTTTAATCGCCTGACGACACGCATGGCTTACTTGAGGAAATGTCTCACTTCCATGGAGATAAGAGGAAATAAGAACAAGAATATAAGAAAATCAGAAGAACACCCAGGTTGTATATATATGCTTGTACATGAATGTGTCTAGTGTGGACCAATGTAAGTATAAAGTAAAAGACATACCTGAAATCATGCATGTCTTTTTTCTTTTTCTTTCAACATCGTCGCCGTTTCCACCGAGGCAGGGTGGCCCAAAAGGAAAACGAAAGTTTCTCCTTTTACATTAGTAATATAACAGGAGAAGGGGTTACTAGCCCTTGCTCCCAGCATTTTAATCGCCTTACGACACCATGGCTTACGGAGGAAGAATTCTTTCCACTTCCCCATGGAGATAAGAGGAAATAAGAACAAGAACTAGTAAAAAATAGAAGAAACCCAGAGGGTGGTATATATATGCTTGTACATGAATGTGTAGTGTGATCTAAGTGTAAGTAGAAGTACAAGATTACCTGAAATCATGCATGTTTATGAGACAGAAAAAGACACCAGCAATCCTACCATCATGTAAAACAAATACAGGCTTTCGTTTACACTCACTTGGCAGGACGGTAGTACCTCCTGGGCGGCTGCTGTCTACCAACCTACTACCTAGGATTTTTAATAATATAATATAATAATAATAATATCTTTATTTGCTACACATACATGTAGTACATGTTATACAGGCCTAGTTGACATTAATGACATACTATTATATAGAAAGCCGCTTGTTATGCTGAGCATTTCAGGCAAATTAGGTCAGTTTTGTCCAAGGATACGACCCACGCCAGTCAAATAGCATCCAGGTACCCATTTTAAACTGATGGGTGAACAGGGACAGGGACAGCAGGTGTCTTATGGAAACACGTCTCTAATGTTTTCCAGCCGTACCAAAGGAGATTCGAACTCCGGACCTCGGTGTGTGAGCTGAGTGTGCTGGCGATCGAACTACGGGACCCATAATATAATTGTGCATACAGTGCTATATTAGGTGTACAGTTGAGTACTAAAGTGGTTATTTATGTGTTATTTTTTAACATTATTCCATAGAATATTTAATTCATGTTAAATGCTAAACCCATGTGGGTCATTCTGCACAACATGTGGAGGAGGCTTAATCCTCTGTCTGGTGAGTGGGAAACAGATAAACACTAACTTTTTCATCCTAGTGTTTCAGAATGTCAGAGTTTTTAGCAGACTGTGTAGAGCATATAATTGTTCTGGGAATTATTTATCAGTGACTGATGACCAGGTAAGGGGCACAGAAGTACAATTGAATGTCTAGTACCATTATAAGAAAATATCGAGATGACCAGATTTTTAAATATCAGTAAGGATTTTTAATAATACAAAAATTTTATGCAATATAATGGCAAACAGGTGAAATTAACAATACAGAACAAGTCACTGTGACATGGCCTGGCACTTTACACTTCTGCCTTTCCTCAGAGAGAATTTTTCTCCTACTATCTGTTGCTAGTTTTGCAACATTTGCATAGCTTTTGACAACATACAGACACTCTGAAAGATCTTGAGCTACAGTTTTCCATTCCCACATGGCTTGTTCTGCATAAATTTTTATGAATTTATTCAGGGAAACCAGTTACCTGGACTTGAGTCTGGAAGGTGGAAAGGGCACTCACTGTCTGCACTCTGGAAGGGTGCAGATGTTTCAGTCAGAGGATACTTTGTAATGTCAGCACTTCTGGAAAGATGACAATTGAGTGAATGTTGGTGAATGTGCTTTCTTTGAATCATTGGTCAACCAGGAATAACAGAATGTTTCTCTTTAGAAGTAAAGGGTAAAGTATTGCAGCATTTTACAATGTGAACAATATTACAACATGAATACCTTTATGAAAGCAAATTAACAAATTTTACTAAAGAATTATTTACTCTTTCACAGTCTCACTCTATCAGTCTTTGTTGAATGATTAATGAAGTATAACAAAGCTTTTGTTGATGTAATTTTCTAATTTTGGTGCAGCAAAATGATTGTAACTATTAGTGTTGGTTTACAGATTTCAGCGGTTTCTAGTGTGGTTGAGTTCACTGCTACACTTAACACAGGACATTAAGGTTCAACAAGTGTGCTCAACAAGTGAGTTTGCCCTGGAGTGCGGGACCTGCCGAGAGCGTGTACTACAACAGATTCAGAAGAAGGCTACCACTGCGAGAGAAATAAGACTCACGGAAAGATGATCATAGAGGTATGCTTTGTCAAAGGTTTGTTTAAATTTGAAAAAGTATGCATTGTACTTTTTTATACACCAGACAGAAATAATATATGAATTCAGTACCAGCCTTGGTGTGGGGGCATTGTGCTCTCGTATCAGTGACAAATTTCTCCCATTCCATATGGGACACTTGTCCTCTCCTTATTCTGCCCAGTGGGCACATTATTATAGGGGCTCATGAAATCGTAGTGACATAATTGCAAACAAACCATACCATGCGTGGGGCTTGAACCCGAGGTCACAGTCATAAAACTTCAGACCGACGCGTTATCCACTGGGCCAGCTGGCACCATTTATCAGTTTCATTTTTCAAATTTACGCATGTTTCACAAGTTTTGGTGAGAGGTAAGTTACTGAACTCGAGTGAGGGAGTAGGTCTCACACTCTGTTGGGGGCTTTAGTAGGGCCTCCAACTGACCTGACTTGGAATATTTTGTTCCTGTTTCTATTTGTAAGGAAAGTCCTGTTCCCTTTCCTGTCATTGCCCAGCTTTGGGTATTACTTCTTCCCTGTACATCAGGAAGCAAGGCTTGATATGTGAAAGCTGTGAATGACCTTTCAAACCCTAAACAAGAAAAAAACATAAGACTCATGGAGAGATAATTACAGATTGATGCACATTTAAAGCTTAAGATTTATTACAGTCATCAGGAGGGTTGAAGTTGTTCTTGACTACTAGTTCTCAAATTGATTTCTCCACAATCCATTCACGTTTGCTTTGCAGTGTAAATGATGGAGGTAATTACCTAGCACCTCAGCAAATTGTGGTAGATACGTATATAGAATGTCATTACAAATATTTGTAAAAAAAATTATAGACAATCGCATTGTCACTTTGTATTTTGTCAAAGTCAGACCCCATCTATAAATATGTTAAACAACCATGGTGACATTAAACATCCCTGTCTAAGGCCTCCTTTTACTGATAAGTAATTTTCCTCTCTTCTATACACCCTAACCTGAGCCTAACTATCCTCATAATAATAATAATTCACAGGCAAAACTTCTTGAAGTTCCTCTCTGCTGTTGTGTATTCTCATAAGACTGATGAGGTAGCAAGAGTAATATAATCAAGGCGCTGATATACAATCTTCAATACTGTGTACTGATGAATGACCCTTATGGGTTTAGAGTTTTCTATGATGCTATTGGTGTTCTCCAGGGAGGTGCCTTGATACCAGTGAGGGGCTCTTGATCTAAGGCATTTGATCTGTATTACCCTTATGGGTTTAGCATTTAGTTTTAATTATAATAAAGAATTGGATTGAATCTGAATGCCTCCCATCCTCCCAAGCTGCTATGACCCACATAAAGGTTTAATGCCCCTTTCCCCTATAAATGTAATACAGAAGATGGTGGAGGTGAGCGCCTCTGGTGGTGAGGGTGAGCACTAGGTTCAGTTATCAGTGTCTAGTCTTAATAACCTCACTTCATGAAAGAAACTCTCAGTGTTTATGTGACCATCAGAGAGGAGGTATGTGGTGTTCTTGCTCCTTGTGCCCTTACGGGTTTACCCGCCATGACCTTCTAAACATTACTACATCATCTAAGAACTGTCGCGTGTCGTCCCTTTCCGGGTTTAGCACCTCCCCGTCAATATAACATTGCTAATTATGGTAAGTATTGTATATGTTAGGCCTGTGAAGGGGCTCTTGATCCAAGGAACTGGACCCATCTTTCTTGGATCACATCAGAATGTCCCCCTATCCACAACAGATGTGTAACCCCTGTACATTTAGCGCTTACCCAGGAAAATATGATGGGAGGGGGTGTTGAATTCTTATCTTAAACAAGCGCTAAACCAGTAGGGGCCATACATAACCTATGGAATGGGAGGTGCCAATCAAGTTTAATCCAAGGGGTAAGAGCAGCTCCAGCTTCCTGGATCAAGAGCCCTTCAGTGGCATCAAGGCCACACCGCTAGACTAGAATAAATAATTTCCTGACGTAACTCGTAATTTTAATAAAAGTCCCTTGTGGATTTAGTGCTTAGTTATGATTATAATACTATCATAATTATAACTTACAAGTAAATTTACCTCACAATTTAGATTAACCCTTAAACTGTCCAAACGTAGATATACGTTTGTACGCGTACTGCTCCGAACGTAGATCAACGTTTTATTTTTCATTCCTTCAAATTTAGTGCAATTGGCCTGAGTCGCCTAGACATGAGAGAATGGGTCTGCGCCCTCAGTGTGCGCAGTATTAAAAAAATCTGGGACCACTTAGTACCTTGTGGGAGCACTAGTTCAATTGAGTGCCAGCTGGAGCAAATAATGTGGCAAACACCATGGATTCACTGATGTCATGTCGCATTAACACTCCCCTTATAAGAGGAAAGTAAAAATAGGTTCGATAAATACATGAGTGGCTGTGGGTGGGTGTGAGTTGGACCTGACTAGCTTGTGGTCTGATGCTGTGCTCCTTCCTTCAGAGGATGTGACCTGACTAGGTGGGTCATTGGTCTAAGCTGGGGGTGACATGGACTTGCCTTGCATGGGCCAGTAGGCCTTCAGCAGTGTTCCTTCTTTTTTACGTTCTTATATATTCGGTAGGCTGGCTTTGGCTGTCTCTGGCTGTCTCTGTGTCTATATCTGTCTATATCTCTGTCTATATCTGTCTATATCTGTCTATATCTCTGTCTATATCTGTCTATATCTATCTGTCCTATATCTCTGTATCTGTCTATATCTGTCTATCTATATATATCTGTAATATCTCTCTCACATGTACACATAAGTACAGTTATTATACATAGTGTAAATTATTTAGGATAACCTAAAAAATCCAGGCAAAGTCCTATACAATACTTGTATATATAAGACATAATACACATGACTGGCAAGTAATACGCATTGTCACATTGTCACTTCTGCATCGCGTATAATACCTGTTGGCTTACGAGCCGCACTCAGACTGAGACAAGCAGACGGAAAGACACACACACACACAGGCAGACGGAAAGATACACACACAGGCAGACGGAAAGACAGATAAGCAGAGCTAGACAGACAGACAGATAGACAGTGGAAACAAGGAGAGGGTTCCCTGCTCCCATTCATCAATGTCATTGGGCTGTCAGTGTTATCTGACACAGTTTAAGGGTTAAAAGGATCACATGAATAAATATCTATTGTATAATAATAAAAACTTATAGGCTGGGTTTTAATTAAGTTTATTTACACGTACACATAAATACAATTATCATACATAGTATAAATTACCTGGATAACAAAAAAAAAAAAACCTGACTTATTTAATATTTTTTATTTCTACCAGTACAGGGTTCAACTTATACAGACCATAGCTGATACCAATGACATACTACTACAGTGGTACCTCGGTTTACGATGGTCCCTAAAATCGCCCTTTTATGTAAGTTTATTTTTTTAAATGCTTTTGTAAGTGTATTTTTGGGGGTCTAAAAGGACAAGTCTATTTTACATTATTCCTTATAGGGATAAAATCGTTTGGTAATGGCACTTGAACAGCATTCTTGAACGAAAAAATATTGTAAACCGAGGTACCACTGTATATAGAAAGTTCCTTGTTATGCTGAACATTTCCCCCAAATTAGGTCATTTTTTTCCCAGGATGTGACCCACACCAGTCCACTAACACGCAGGATGTGACCCACCAGTCCACTAACACCCAGGATGTGACCCACACCAGTCCACTAACACCCACGATGCCACCCACACCAGTCCACTAACACCCAGGATGTGACCCACACCAGTCCACTAACACCAAGGTACCTATTTTAGTGATAGGTGAACATGGATAGCAGGTGTCTTAAAGAAACCGACCTCAGTGTGAGCTGAGTGCTCTAGCAATCAAACTACAGACACATTGAGGTCCATGGTTCGATCCCCGGTACAGGTGGAAACATTTGGGCATGTTTCCTTATGACACCTGCTCTCACTGTTCACCTAGCAGTAAATACGTACTTGGGTGTTAGTGGACTGGTGTGGGTTACATCCTGGGTGTTAGTGGACTGATGTGGATGGCATACTGGGTGTTAGTGGACTGGTGTGGATGGCATCCTGGGTGTTAGTGGACTGGTGTGGGTGGCATCCTGGGTGTTAGTGGACTGGTGTGGGTGGCATCTGGGGTGTTAGTGGAATGGTGTGGGTGGCATCCTGGGTGCTAGTGGACTGGTGTCGGTCGCATCCTGGGTACTAGTGGACTGGTATGGGTGGCATCCTGGGTGTTAGTGGACTGGTGTAGGTGGCATCCTGGGTGTTAGTGGACTAGTGTGGGTGGCATCCTGGGAGTTAGTGGACTGGTGTGGGTGGCATTCTGGGTGCTAGTGGACTGGTGTGGGTGGCATCCTGGGTGTTAGTGGATTGGTGTGGGTGGCATCCTGGGTGTTAGTGGACTGGTGTGGGTCACATCCTGGGTGCTAGTGGACTGGTGTGGATGGGATCCTGGATGTTAGTGGACTGGTGTGGGTGGCATCCTGCGTGTAAGTGGACTGGTGTGGGTGGGATCCTGGGTGTTAGTGGACTGGTGTTGGTGGCATCCTGGGTGTTAGTGGACTGGTGTGGGTGGCATCCTGGGTGTTACTGGACTGATGTGGGTCACATCCTGAATGTTAGTGGACTGGTGTGGGTGGCATCCTGGGTGTTAGTGGACTGGTGTGGGTGGCATCCGGGGTGTTAGTGGAATGGTGTGGGTGGCATCCTGGGTGTTAGTGGACTGGTGTGGGTGGCATCCGGGGTGTTAGTGGAATGGTGTGGGTGGCATCCTGGGTGTTAGTGGACTGGTGTGGGTCGCATCCTGGGTGCTAGTGGACTGGTGTGGGTGGCATCCTGGGTGTTAGTGGACTGGTGTTGGTGGCATCCTGTGTGTTAGTGGACTGGTGTGGGTGGCTTCCTGGGTGTTACTGGACTGATGTGGGTCACATCCTGGGTGTTAGTGGACTAGTGTGGGTGGCATCCTGGGTGTTACTGGACTGATGTGGGTCACATCCTGGGTGTTAGTGGACTGGTGTGGGTGGCATCCTGGGTGTTAGTGGACTAGTGTGGGTGGCATCCGGGGTGTTAGTGGAATGGTGTGGGTGGCATCCTGAGTGTTAGTGGACTGGTGTGGGTGGCATCCTGGGTGCTAGTGGACTGGTGTGGGTGGCTTCCTGGGTGTTAGTGGACTGATGTTGGTGGCATCCTGGGTGTTAGTGGACTGGTGTGGGTGGCATCCTGGGTGTTACTGGACTGATGTGGGTCACATCCTGGGTGTTAGTGGACTAGTGTGGGTGGCATCCTGGGTGTTACTGGACTGATGTGGGTCACATCCTGGGTGTTAGTGGACTGGTGTGGGTGGCATCCTGGGTGTTAGTGGAATGGTGTGGGTGGCATCCTGGGTGTTAGTGGACTGATGTTGGTGGCATCCTGGGTGTTAGTGGACTGGTGTGGGTGGCATCCTGGGTGTTACTGGACTGATGTGGGTCACATCCTGGGTGTTAGTGGACTAGTGTGGGTGGCATCCTTGTGTTGTGGGGTTCTTTTCATAGATTTGGTAATAAACAGACGATGAGCATGGTTTTTGGTAGCGTTTAATGAGGCGTTAGATATATGGGAGCTGAGAGCCTATGCCTGTGTCCGCCGGCTATGCCTACCCGAATGGTACTGACTACTAGGGCCGCCCGGCACTGGGGCATTCAAAAGGCAGGCCTATCATTGGCTAACACAAGTCACATGGTAATCACGTGAACAGCTATGGCGCAGCCGTTAGAAGTACGAACCGTACATCCTGGGTGTTACTGGACTGATGTGGGTCACATCCTGGGTGTTAGTGGACTGGTGTGGGTGGCATCCTGGGTGTTAGTGGACTGGTGTGCGTGGCATCCGGGGTGTTAGTGGAATGGTGTGGGTGGCATCCTGGGTGTTAGTGGACTATTGTGGGTCGCATCCTGGGTGCTAGTGGACTGGTGTGGGTGGCATCCTGGGTGTTAGTGGACTGGTGTTGGTGGCATCCTGGGTGTTAGTGGACTGGTGTGGGTGGCATCCTGGGTTTTACTGGACTGATGTGGGTCACATCCTGGGTGTTAGTGGACTAGTGTGGGTGTTACTGGACTGATGTGGGTCACATCCTAGGTGTTAGTGGACTGGTGTGGGTGGCATCCTGGGTGTTAGTGGACTGGTGTGGGTGGCATCCGGGGTGTTAGTGGAATGGTGTGGATGGCATCCTGGGTGTTAGTGGACTGGTGTGGGTCGCATCCTGGGTGCTAGTGGACTGGTGTGGGTGGCATCCTGGGTGTTACTGGACTGATGTGGGTCACATCCTGGGTGTTAGTGGACTGGTGTGGGTGGCATCCTGGGTGTTAGTGGACTGGTGTTGGTGGCATCCGGGGTGTTAGTGGAATGGTGTGGGTGGAATCCTGGGTGTTAGTGGACTGGTGTGGGTCGCATCCTGGGTGCTAGTGGACTGGTGTGGGTGGCATCCTGGGTGTTAGTGGACTGGTGTGAGTGACATCCTGGGTGTTAGTGGACTAGTGTGTGTGGCATTCTGGGTGCTAGTGGACTGGTGTGGGTGGCATCCTGGGTGTGCAGTGACTCAAATTGGTCCTAGTGGTAGTAAAAGACAAACAAGGGAAGTGACCCCAGATGAAGACTTGGTACCTAGAGTCCTTATGGAGGAGGATTCCCCTTCCACAAAATAGGGTCTCTTCCCTCTCCCCTCCTCCCTCTCTTCCATCCAGCAACATCAGTCTTCAATAAAGGTAAGTGTCACATTGAATATTCATTCTTTTGTGCATGTAAATCTATCTTTAAGGCCCCCACCCCCAAATTTTAGTTGATCCCTTTGGAACGGATTAAACACGAAAACCGAGGGTTGACTGTATTCCTTATGGGAACAAATTCGTTCAGTGACGGCACTTGAACAGCCTTCTGGATCGAATTATGGCAGAAACTCGTGGTTCCACTGTATATTTAAAGGTTTATATGAACAAGTGTAAACATGTACCTGAATCTGTACCTATAACATGAATTTTGCAATTTTTTAAATTCCTATGAATATGTATTAGGCCTTTAAAAAAATAAAAATACTATGCAAGATCTCAAAAATAAGTAATATGCAAAATCTTTAAATAAAATATTAACAATACGCTATGCAAGATCTAAAAAAAAAAAAAAAAAAATATTATGTAAATTCTCTAAAAAAAAAAAAAATAATATGCATTAAAAATAATATGTAAGATCTTTAAAAAATAAAAAACCACTATGCAAGAATACTAAAAAAAAATATATATAAAATATGCAAGATCTCAAAAAAAATAAGAAATAAAATATTATGCAAGATCTCTAAAAAAAAAAAATTTAAAACATAAGTACAGTGGTACCTCGAGTTACGATATTTTTTCGTTCGAGAATGCTGTTCAAGTGCCATTACCAAACGAATTTATCCCCATAAGGAATAATGTAAAATAGACTAGTCCTTTTACACCCCCAAAAATATACCTACAAAAGCATTTAAAAAAATAAACTTACATAAAAGGGCGATTTTGGGGACCATCGTAACTCGAGGTACCACTGTATTCAGCGGCCTCCCCTGCTACTCTCTCCATCCTTAATCCCATCCATCACCAGGGATTACGCTTATGCCTTGGTGCATTTCGTTCTTCCCCGGTTGAGAGCCTCTATGTAGAAGCGAACATTCCATCCTTATCCGATCGTCGTGATGCACATTGCATTCGCTATTTTGTTCGCTCTCATGACCTCCGCAATCCTTCCATGTATAGGATTGTTACAGATGTTAGTAGGCGCTCTTTATTTGTTCGTCGCCCCTGCTTACTTCGTCCCTTTTCTCTTCGTCTACATTCACCCCCGTCTTCCCTTCAGCTCCCACCTCTATATGTTCATGTGACATCTCCCTTTCCCCTGCCCCCTTGGGAAGTTCCTGCTGTCCGTGTCTGTTCTATTCCTCTACCTTGTGCGAAAGCCCAACTACCTACGGCGGCTTCTCGCTCTTTCTTTCTAGACCATTTCCATTCTCATTCCCATGCCATCGCAGTATACACCGATGGTTCAAAGTCATCTGACGGCGTCGGATTCGCAGCAGTGTTTCCGGACAGCGTCATACGAGGGTATCTATTACCCTCAGCTAGCATATTTACGGCTGAATTGTATGCCATTCTTGTGGCACTTATCCGTATTGCATCTATGCCTGTGTCACCATTTGTGGTCGTTTCAGACTCCCTTAGTGCTTTACAGGCTATCCGTAAAATTGATACACCTCACCAACTAGTTCTTCGTATCCACCTTTGGTTACGCCGTATCTTTAGCAAGCATAAAGATATTGTCTTTTGTTGGGTCCCTGGTCATGTTGACGTACAGGGCAATGAAAAGGCAGAGACTGCTGTGCGGTCAGCAGTACATGACCTGCTGAATAACAAACTTCATTCTATTAAACCGGTTATAGGTTTCTGGCCTTCTTCTTGTCACCAATGTCGAGGTTGGAAGACTACACTCTCCCGTCTTCACATCGGCCACACTCGTCTTACTCAAGGGTATCTCATGGAGAGGCTCCCTGCCCCTCTCTGTGAGCATTGTCAGGTTCCAGTGTCTGTTAGACATATTCTGTTGGACTGCCCACTCTATCAACGAGCACGCAGAATTTACCTCCAACGGCGTCTTCACTCTGCGGCCCTTTCTTTACCTTCCCTTCTTGCAGATGGACTCTCCTTTAATCCTGACTCTCTCGTTGACTTTTTGACAGAAACTGACTTACTACACAAACTCTGAAGATTATATCTCTAGCACCTCCCTCAGTCCCTTCTACCTTGATCTCTTGCTACCCTCTATCCCTGCACTATCCACCATCCTGCTGCACTCCATACCCTACTAATCATCCATCTCCCTCTTACAACCCATTCTCCCTGCATCCTGCAATAACCTGCAGCGCTGTATAACCCCTGTGGTTTAGCGCTTCTATTTTATTATAATATAATATATAATAAATTGAACCACTAGTACTCTACATGAAGGCCAGATTATTGTACCACTAGTACTCTACATGAAGGCCAGATTATTGTACCACTAGCACTCTACATGAAGGCCAGATTATTGTGCCACTAGTACTCTGTATGAAGGGCAGATTATTGTACCACTAGTACTCTACATGAGGGAGATTATTGTACTACTAGTACTCAACATGAAGGGCAGATTATTGTACCACTGGTACTCTGCATGAAGGGCAGATTATTGTACCACTAGTACTCTACATGAAAGCCAGATTATTGTGCCAATAGTACTCTGCATGAAGGGCAGATTATTGTACCATTAGTACTCTACATGAAGGCCTAACCCTTGTGGTTTAGCGCTTCTTTTGATTATAATAATAATACATGAAGGCCAGATTATTTTACCACTAGTACTCTACGTGATTGAGAGATTATTGTACCACTAGTATTCTACATGAAGGGCAGATTATTGTACCACTAGTACTCTACATGAAGGCCAGATTATTGTACCACTAGTACTCTACATGAGGGAGAGATTATTGTACCACTAGTACTCTACATGAAGGCCAGATTATTGTACCTCTAGTACTCTATGTGATGGAGAGATTATTGTACCACTAGTACTCTGTATGAAGGGCAGATTATTGTACCACTAGTACTTACATGAAAGCCAGATTATTGTGCCACTAGTACTCTGCATGAAGGGCAGATTATTGTACCACTAGTACTCTACGTGAGGGAGATTATTGTACCACTAGTTGGTTTAGAGCTTGATTATAATAATAATTGTACCACTAGTACTCTGCATGAAGGGCAGATTATTGTACCACTAGTACTCTACATGAAGGCCAGATTATTGTACCACTATTATTATTATAATCAAAAGAAGCACTAAACCACATATTGTACCACTAGTACTCTGCATGAAGGGCAGATTATTGTACCACTAGTACTCTACATGATGGAGAGATTATTGTACCACTAGTACTCTGCATGAAGGGCAGATTATTGTACCACTAGTACTCTACATGAAGGCCAGATTATTGTACCGCTAGTACTCTACATGAAGGCCAGATTATTGTACCACTAGTAGTCTACGTGAAGGACAGATTATTGTACCACTAGTACTCTACGTGAAGGAGATTATTGTACCACTAGTACTCTACATGAAGGGCAGATTATTGTACCACTAGTACTCTACATGAAGGGCAGATTATTGTACCACTAGTACTCTACATGAAGGCCAGATAATTGTACCACTAGTACTGTACATGAAGGGCAGATTATTGTACCACTAGTACTGTACATGAAGGGCAGATTATTGTACCACTAGTACTCGACATGAAGGCCAGATTATATTAACGTTCAGGTAAGTGCTAAACCTGTACGGTTCATAATAATAACAAATTGGCCTATGGGTCGTACTCATTTTTCATCATGTACAATATTATATTCATGTGTGAAGTTAATCCAGTAGGAACAGGCCTATAGAGATAGTATAATAACCTATGTGACATGTCAAGATATTATAACGATATGTTATTTGGCGTTTTGGAGGCGTGGAAAAGCAATGATAATGTCTTCGGAGGCTTCTTACTTTATTTGTAATAAGGTGCGAGTTCACAGGCTGCGCGTCTGTGGCCATGCGCCTTGCGAGGGAGAGAGGAGTAGGCCTTGTCTGAGAGAAGTCTGAGCGCCAAGTGAGGGAGAGGCAGGGTGTCGCAGACTGACGTGGGTATGCCTACAGGCTTGCCCTCTGGCGGAAACTATGGAAACTAGCATGGCACGAAATATGAACTCAGCTGGCAGACAGCATGGGCTGTCTATGCAGACAGTCAGGCTGTCTACATCGCTCGGTCACGCACCCATGGTTGTCCCGACCATGAATGGTAGTAAAAAAAAACTCGGTCTCTCTCCCGCAAGAACAGGTCACAGAACACAAAAGAAAAACATATATACATAAACATATGGACATAGAAAAAAAAACTTCCTCCAGAGAGGGAAGAAAAAAATGGTGTGCTTCGTGGTCTAAGGCAGTGAGCGTCAATGCAGCACTGCACGCCTTCCTGCGTCTGGATACATACTGCAACACGGGAGACATCGCTGCGGCTGAGCTGTGACGTAACGGTACGGTCTCTTCTGGGAGGTGAAGCAGATATCGTAGTAGGGGGCACAACCTGCTGGTGCCCTCGAGTGAGGTGTCGTCAGTAGTCGCAACAGGACAGGACTGGCAAGTGACTCAGGAGGACATTCCTCGACTGGTACTGTCACTGGAGCTGTCGTTGCTGGCGAGTGTGGAGTGAGTCGTGACAGGGACGACTCGGCGAAACATCTGGAGGTCGTAACAGCATATACCTTACTGCAGTGAGTGGGCTAGCAGTCAAAGTGACATCATCTTTGTGCAGGCTGCTCACTGAAGCTGTGACACGAGGCTGACAGTCGCCTGCCAACAGGCTTAACTGCGGCTCGACAAGTGTCATCTCTCGACAGTAGAAGTTACAGCAGAGGGCAGTGTAAGCGTCCCAAGACTGGTCATCTGCAATAACTGGACTGACGGTCTGGAGGTGAAGTGGAACGGTCTCGATGGGAGAATCGTTGTGGGTACGATTCAGCAAAGGCATCTACGAGCGGCGAACAATAAGAGCTTTCTGTACAGGGCGCTCGAACGCTCGTAACTGACGCCTGGACTGACAAATGTCAGCTGTCAAGCGCGCGGGGCGCTGGTCACACACTGGGTGACAAAGTAACACACAGGTGCTACATAGGACACACGAGAAACTGCACACATACTGCACATGTGGTACAACATAGCTTACTAGCAAATGATGCTTTTCTGTGTAAAAATCGTCACTAAGCAATACACGAACATGTGAGAACACTGACTGAGAGGAATAATGAACACTCGACATATCTTCTCTCAAACTTCTCGACAAATAATGAAAATAAAATGCACGCTGTGAAACTACAGCACTCGGGACATCATGTGGGTGATATCAGGCATGTCATCGCGAGTGACATCAGCAGACGTCGCAAGGAATGTCAGGCAACATCGTGGGTGACGTCGCGAGGTGACGTTCTGGTGTGACATGATGATGGATGTCATGGGGTGACATCGCGAAGTGACATCAGTGGAGTGACGTCGTGGAGTCGGCAGCATCGTGACGTCAGCAGCATGGTGGTGATGTCATGGGTTGATGTGGGCGCAGACCACAGCGTGGCTTGCTGATCTGGCTTACCCACATGGCGTGCTGATCACGTGGCTTGGTCACACGTGGCTTCGAGTGGCCTCGGACACTCTGATACACAGTTCTGGCAAGAATTCACAAGGAAATTCACAGAAAACAGCATAGAGGGAGTGGGCAGTGAGTGGTGAGAGTCAGTGCATGAGTGTTTGGGTGAGAGGCGAAGGACCCGGCCGTCCCCACCTACCCACAAACTCGGAGAGGAACACTCACACTAGACGCTGAAATCACCACAAACTCACCTCTGAAGTGCTGAAATAGCAGTGCTGAGCTGAACAACAACAGCAGAACATGCTGGCAAGGCTGAGCACGTGACTGAGAACAGCATGGGACGCTGTGACGTGAAGTCAGTGACGTCATTTCTCGGAGAATTCAACAAATTTCGGCCTGAATCCTGCATGTACCTGTGTCTGGATGCTGAGATTTGCAGACACGACATCAGGATAACTCGTTGAGAGACAGATGCTTCTTGTAGAAACTGATGAAGTGGTAGATAACTTCATTCCTCTTCCTTCCCTCGCGGGCAAACACAACTGCTGCGAGGCACCGCGGGCACCATTTATAACGATATGTTATTTGGCATTTTGGAGGTGTGGGAAAGCAATGATAATGTCTTCGGAGGCTTCTTTATTTGTAATAAGGTGCGAGTTCACAGGCTGCACGTCTGTGGCCATGGCCCAGGGCCATGCGCCTTGCGAGGGAGAGAGGAGTAGGCCTTGTCTGAGAGAAGTCTGAGCGCCTAGTGAGGGAGAGGCAGGGTGTCGCAGACTGACGTGGGTATGCCTACAGGCTTGCCCTCTGGCGGAAACTATGGAAACTAGCATGGCACGAAATATGAACTCGGCTAGCAGACAGCATGGGCTGTCTATGCAGACAGTCAGGCTGTCTACAATATGTTATTCATGAAAATAAGATACCAGTTATAACTAAGCAAATTTCCTAAATTTGCTTGTAACAGATAAGTGAAATGTAGATATAAATCCAAATGTACAATTGTTAACCCTTTTGGGGCCTAGTGCCTAGGCCTTTTGTGTATCCATATGCTCTTGCACTACCGTCCACAGGATGGATATGGGGTGCACATTAAACTAGCCACTTCGGTGGCAAAATCTAATCTTAGGACTGTTTCTGCTGGCCTACCTGGAGTTTACCTGGAGAGAGTTCCAGGGATCAATGCCCCCACGGCCCGGTCTGTGACCATGCCTCATGGTGGATCAGAGCCTGATCAACCAGGCTGTTACTGCTGGCCGCACACAGTCCGACATATGAACCACAGCCCGGCTGGTTAGGTACCGACTTTAGGTGCCTGTCCAGTGCCTGCTTGAAGACAGCCAGGGGTCTATTGGTAATCCCCCTATGGGTCAGTTTTAAATTAATGTGGGAGAGTTAAGCCATTAGGGATAGGCCTATTTAGGGGTGTTCTTGCTAGCCTATTGGTCAGTACGTATTACATTCATGGGGAGACTTAATAAGACAGGTGCAGATAAAAACAGTTTAGAGAAGCAGCTTGGGTTTCCAGACAGTGCAGTAAGACCCTTTTGAGTTTACCATTGACTTTTATTATAATAATAATCAATGGGTTACCATGGAAAGTTTTGAGCCAGAAGAAACAGGCCTAAATAAACTTATCCCTGCTGGTATTAAGGTCAATCACAAGCAGTTTCATGATAATGCTCGCAGATGTAATTCTGACCATTATTTTTATTATAACAAAACCAAGCGCTAAACCCACTAGGGTCATACAGAGCTGTGTAATTCCTACCAGCCTCCTAAGAAAACCCATGTCATGGATCAGTCCAGGTTAACCTATGGAGGTATCTGGGGGGCTCCCCATGAAGAGCAAATTAGGGAACCCCCAAATAGATAGGGAAAGCAAATTAGGGGACCCCCGAAAAGACAAGAAGAGCAAATTTATTTGCTCAAGTTCATTACCTTTGTAACTTGTTCAGCTATCAAAACTTTGTGGCCCAGTCCATGGACCCATTATGTACCTCTGTAATATTGAGGTACAGTCCCTGGACCCATTATGTACCTTTGTAATCTTTTTGACTACTGCCCACAGGATGGGTATGGCGTGCATAATAAAGATATTAAACTTAGGAAGAGCAAATTGGGGGCCCCAAATAGACAGAAAGAGCAAACTGGGGGGGCCCCAAATAGACAGGGCCTGGAGATGAGTGTAGATAATTGGCAGTGATTGTAGATCCCACTCCAAGATATTGTATGAGAGATCCCACTAAGTAACTCCACAACACTCAAGGGAATTAGGTCAAATCAAACAGAAATGTATTTATGAAAGTGTATTTCTACAATTTAAAGAGAGAGAGTGCAGCGAGCTTAGGACGACACAGTCGTCCAACATTACTCTCAGGTAAACATTAAATACTACAGGTCACATCACTACCTCCAAACATTGACTTCATACAACCTATAATTTAAGAAAAGCCTAAATGCCAAGACAGATTTGTGTTGTGTGCAGCCAGCTGCTGTCTTGCTTATGTCAAACAACAAAATAAGTCTCACTTGGTGTGAAGACAATGAGAAAATGACAAATGTTAGAAATATGTCAAAGGCTTCATAACCAATGGTTGGATTCATGGTGTGAAGACAAGTCCCAAGAATGTAACTAAGACAACTAACCCACCATAGATAAAGCTAAAGAATGCTTCAGTCATTCTTGGATAATCATGAATGATAGGCACCAGACACTGCTAGTATCAGTGAGACAGTAAGGTGACAGTTGTGACTGTGTCTACTAGTATGGAAGAGACAATATAGTGTCTACTGGTAGATGCAGTATGGTGTTTACTAGTAGGGTAGATACAGTATGGTGTCTACTAGTATGGTAGATACAGTATGGTGTCTACTAGTATGGTAGATACAGTATGGTGTCTACTAGTATGGTAGATGCAGAATGGTGTCTATACCTGGAGTGAGTTCTAGGAGTCAACGCCCCTGCGGCCCGGTCTGTGACCAGGCCTCATGTTGGATCAGAGCCTGATCAACCAGGCTGTTACTGCTGGTCACACGCAGTCCAACGTACGAACCACAGCCTGGCTGGTCAGGTACCGACTTTAGGTGCCTGTCCAGTGCCTGCTTGAAGACAGCCAGGGGTTTGTTGGTAATCCCCCTGATGTATGCTGGGAGGCAGTTGAACAGTCTTGGGCCTCTGACACTTATTGTGTTGTCTCTCAATGTGCTAGTGGCACCCCTGCTTTTCATTGGGGGGATGTTACATCGCCTGCCGAGTCTTTTGCTTTCGTAGGGAGTGACTCTCGTGTGCAAGTTTGGTACTAATCCCTCGAGAATTTTCCACGTGTATATAATAATGTATCTCTCCCGCCTGCGTTCTAGGGAGTACAGGTTTGGGAACTTCAAGCGTTACCAGTAATTGAGGTGGTTTATCGCAGTTATGCATGCCGTGAAGGTTCTCTGCACATTTTCTAGGTCAGCAATTTCACCTGCCTTGAAAGGTGCAGTTAGTGTGCAGTATGGTAGATACAGTATGGTGTCTACTAGTATGGTAGATATAGTATAATGTCTACTAGTTTGGTAGATGCAGTATGGTGTCTACTAGTAGGGTAGATACAGTATGGTGTCTACTAGTAGGGTAGATACAGTATGGTGTCTACTAGTAGGGTAGATACAGTATGGTGTCTACTAGTAGGGTAGATGCAGTATGGTGTCTACTAGTAGGGTAGATGCAGTATGGTGTCTACTAGTAGGGTAGATGCAGTATGGTGTCTACTAGTAGGGTAGATGCAGTATGGTGTCTACTAGTAGGGTAGATGCAGTATGGTGTCTACTAGTAGGGTAGATGCAGTATGGTGTCTACTAGTAGGGTAGATGCAGTATGGTGTCTACTAGTAGGGTAGATGCAGTATGGTGTCTACTAGTAGGGTAGATACAGTATGGTGTCTACTAGTAGGGTAGATACAGTATGGTGTCTACTAGTAGGGTAGATACAGTATGGTGTCTACTAGTAGGGTAGATACATCATGGTGTCTACTAGTAGGGTAGATACATCATGGTGTCTACTAGTAGGGTAGATACAGTATGGTGTCTACTGATATGGTAGTGTTTTGAGCTCTACCATATCTTCAAAAGCTCTATGACTGAAGAAAACTCATCATAATATAGAGTCACTCTTTATACTCTCTTTACTGGACCAGTACTGAGTCGCTCTTCATACTCTCTTTACTGGACCAGTACTGAGTCACTCTTCATACTCTCTTTACTGGACCAGTACTGAGTCACTCTTCATACTTTCTCTACTGGACCAGTACTGAGTCACTCTTCATACTCTCTCTAATGGACCAGTACTGAGTCACTCTTCATACTCTCTCTACTGGACCAGTACTAATTGACAACATTATAATGGTGAAGGAAGGTCTGACATGTGGTTTATCTTCATCTTTACACAGTGGACTTGCTGTGAGAACTGTTTAGTTCAGTGGTTCTTTTACTATTTTAACTCTATATTTCCCTTGAGGAACCATGAAAGTCGGTTAATCCCCATTTTTTACTCACAAACCCTTAAAATAACAAAACATTGTTCAATGCCTCATTATTTATGTTTAAATCCTCAAAATTTCTTTAATTTTTTTATAACACACTGAGGACCTGTTAAAATCTTGCCCTGGACTCCTTGACGTCCATCAATGTCAGTCTGAGAACCGCTGATTGAGACTGGTTGCTCCACTGACATAAATATTGGTAAATGGGCACATACCTATTGAAATGTTGATTGGAAAACCTATAGAAGTGTGTGAAGGGAAGAGAATCTTGGTTGTCTGGTGCTGACCAGCACACAACGAGGCCACAGCTAAGACAGACACCTAGCTAGTATTGTCTGAGGGAGAAAGGTTGTGGGGTGACAGCTGCGAGTTGTGGTGTAGTGCAACTCATTCACCAACCCTTGCTACAGTGAGGCCAAGTCTATGAAAACCTCTACAGTCATCTGGCCTCTGTGAATAGGTTTCCAAGCTGTCTGTAATGGGGATCTTCCTTGTCCCAGTGGGGAGGCCCTCCCAATTTTTGCCACAAGTAAGGACTACAGATTCCTCCTTTAGTTCCCATGGGGAATTCTCAGTGGTTTCCATGAGGCAGGAGAAAGGGGTCACTATTAAATAGTTGTAGATCATCTTGGAGTCTCCCTGAAAAAATCCCAATAAATTCCCACTCTCCCACAAAAGGATAGCGCTGTATAACCCCTGTGGTTTAGCGCTTCTATTTGATTATAATAATAATCCCACAAAAGGAGTGGGACCTACTTCTGGGAACTTCTCCCTATGGAAGTAAAAAGATCCCCTGTGAGTCCCCCTCAGGACAGAGAGGGCAATGTAAAATCCCACAGAATGCCTCTCAAGTGACAACAAGAACATACGTTAAAAACTTAGTGAAAAAAAGACAATTTGCAAGAGAAGCATTTATTGTGATAACGTTTTGGTGTTGTGGAGATTCATAGTGTCATATATACATATACTTCTTCAACTTAAGGTGGAAACTCACTTCTACTTTACTGTCCAGGTGTATAATTGTGTGCTAACTATAACCTCTGTATTACAGATAAAGCTCTACATAAAATGAGACATGATAAAGCTCTACACACATTAAAACAAGACATGATAAAACTCTACAAAGTGAAACATAACATGATAATGCTCTACAATGAAATATGACATGATAAAGGTCTACACAATGAACTATGACATGATAAAAGTTCACAGTGAAACATGATAAAGCTCTATTACATAGAGTATAATGTTATCTTGATAACAGCTTATTCTGCACCCTGTCTCTTCTTCACTGTTGTTGGCACCACACCATTTACACCCTTCTGTTATATGTTGATAATGCCTATGTTGAGTTTTAAGGGCAGTGCCCTCCTGTCTGTCTATACAGTCAGATCTTTCAAGCATTTGCAATAACTACCTATATCTTCAGTGTTACTTACTTTTTTATATGCATAATTTATACTAATACAAATCTCTACTAAGAACAGTCTGTTTATGTCTATTAATGTGAGTGTAGCTGCTGTCTCCTCCACTGACTTAATGAGTGTGTTGTGTGTATTAAAGCCAGCCTAGCTGGATCATCCACTGATACCAAGACCTCGCTGAGCTTCTCAATCCAGGATTCCTGGTGAGTCAGTTCCACTTCATAAGACAATGTTTTGCCTGCACAGCAGAGTTTTTCAAGTTTGATGGAATATACCTGGTGGTGGAACAGGTATAATCTACCACACATGCTTGTGCAAGTCAAACTTCGTCTTGAATAGAGATTATGGTTTTTGCTTGTGTGTTTTATCAGCTACAGTTTGTTAGTATTCCAATACCATCTACCATTACAAATCAATTCCAATTCCTGCTCTGAATTCTTATGTATCTCCTGCAATTCTCAATAACCCAAGATAGACCTGAGGAACTCTCGACTTTGGTAATTATATTAGAACAGCGTTTCATTGCTAGTTACCTATATCAGTGAGAAAAGAGCCTCAGTGTCTTCCCTTCTAGATAATATACTCTAGACTCCTGTTATAAGACTAGTGCATATTTCCCACTTGCACTATTCACTTGAGTTATTAGTAGTGCCAGAATTAGGTCTAGAATCTAGATAATTTCTAGTAGGCCTACTCTAGACTCCTTTAGGTCCTCTATTTGATCTTTATCTTGGATGATGGATCTGCCCTACTCTTTGTGAGGAGTAGCAGGATCAGTCAGTAATGTTAGGGTTAGTGAAGTAGGATCCTCGAAGGTCGATCAATCCACGTTAGACACAATATTCTCGTCTAGCATGGTGATGACCGCTTGTTGCTGATGAAAGGTTCTTGATTTAAGGTACTGGAGCTACCCTACTTTTCCTGAGGAGGGCCAAGATCAGTCAGTAATGTTGGGGTTGGTGTAGGAGAAATCCTTGAAGGCTGTCTGATCCATAGTGGCCAAGATGCTCTCATCTAACGGAGTGATGGCTGCCTCTCTCTTTGTAAACAGAGGGTCGAAGTACTGAACATCTAGGATGTGTCTCTGTCGAGGAACACAAGATGATAATTATTGTAGCTATTATAAAGCTGTCCACCGTTAAGGGTCATACACCACCTGACAATGGGAAAATAATTATCATCTTGTGTGTCTCTGTTGAGGAACACGAGATGATAATTATCATAGCTATTGTTGAGCTCAACACCGGTGGGGGTCATATACCACTTAACTAATGGAAGAGAATTATTATATTCAAGGGGAAGCACTAAATTTCTGTAATCTTAAAAAAATGAGGACATTCTGGATAAAAAACACCAAATTTTCTGCATTAAATATTTTGCTGGAGACCATAAAATGTGATATCTAGGACTCTTGTTAGACTTTCACATTGGACTCGATCAGGAACTGAAACCAACTGATTCTTGTTGTATGAAAGGAATCCTTGAGAGTGGTGCCTGATGTACTGTGGTCAAGGCCAACTGGAACGCCCAGTGTGAACAACAGTTGCTCTAGTTTAAGAGGACATACAACACGTGGCTTCTTGCTGCTGACAAACAACAATTAACAACTGATTCTCAATCTGCAGGATTCATTTGTACAGATGCTCCTCAACTTAGGATTGTTAGACTTACAATATTTCAAGTTTCATCTACTTGGTAGATGAAACTTAAGATAATTACCAGCATGAAGGTGGCAAGTCCATAACTTCCTTTATTTACTCCTTAATACTGATATTTAGTTACAGTAATTATTTGTTTATTTACTTATTCAGGCACAGTAGTTATTTATTTACTTATTTATCAAGTATTCATATTCAACTTACAATATTGTCAACTTATGATCGGTTTGTTGGAACATAACCCCATATTAAGTCTAGGAGCATCTGTGTTTACAATGAGCATATGAGATACAAGCAAAGAGTTTTCTGAGCATATTCCTGGACCTGGTGTGTGTGGGTGCTCAAACACATGAATATTAACAACTGTGGATCATGGTCCACTGTGTGGTCACTTCTGGCTGCAGTTGATAGTCTCATCTTGCAACTGAACAGGATAATATGGGAGATAATGAGGCACTTCTAGGATTCCATTGAACACTGAAGTGTAAGCTCTATACAGCAGCAGCATCAATAAGAGTGACTTTAAGGTAGTGGGTGAGGAATATTCTTGGCAACCAGAATCAAATGAGCCATTGAAGAAGAATTCTCCTGTGACTGTATTTACTCAAAGCTATATAATCTACAATTAAATTTAAATATAAATTTAAAGTATGGATGGACATTTCAGTGAACAAAGATAGAATTTTAATCCACTTAAGTGAAAGTAATATCACTCAGAACAAAAGATGGAGTTTCGCTCTCTTTTTACAGACTTAGCCAGAGCCAGAGTACCTCCCTTACTTCGGTGCTTGCTGCATTGCCTGCTCAAACACCAGAGCCAGAGTGCCTCCCTCATAGTCACACGTCAGTGCTTGCTGAATTGCCTGCTCAAACACCAGAGCCAGAGTGCCTCCCTCATAGTCACACTTCAGTGCTTGCTGCATTGCCTGCTCAAACACCAGAGCCAGAGTACCTCCCTTGTAGTCACACTTCAGTGCTTGCTGCATTGCCTGCTCAAAAACCAGAGCCAGAGTGCCTCCCTCATAGTCACACTTCAGTGCTTGCTGCATTGCCTGCTCAAACACCAGAGCCAGAGTACCTCCATTGTAGTCATACTTCAGTGCTTGTTGCATTGCCTGCTCAAACACCAGAGCCAGAGTGCCTCCCTCATAGTCACACTTCAGTGTTTGCTGCAGTGCCTGCTGAAACACCAGAGTACATCTGTACTACCACATGCTCTGGGACTTACGGGAAGCAAACCTTGCTGGTTTCTTCATGAACACCCAGATCTTCAATTAGTCTTTCATACATCTGCTTCAACTCAGAAAACTTCAAAAAGAAGCTGCCATCTTAATCAGTGTTTTCCAAAGTCACACAAATAAAGTGAACTTAAACTTGATTTTGATCAAAAGGTGGAATTAACAGTTTTTGGTCATTAAAGTGCCCAAAAATGACCGAAGTCACTGGCCTCCATCATAAAAGTCATGTACTGACCATAAATAACCTGAGATAAAAATTTGGTGCTTTTGTCTGGTACACTAAAGGCAGCACATAATTCTTTTATTCTACTAATGTAAAGTCTAAACTGTGTGGATCATTGAGTGGAAACCTGAGTGGAAGCTTGATCCTCAGTCTGCCTAGTATAAACACAAGGATTAATAAGAACCTGGGATATGACTGGGCATTGTTATTGTCACATTCATCTGCAACAGTAATTATTATTTTTTTTTTTTTCAACAAGTCGGCCGTCTCCCACCGAGGCAGGGTGACCCAAAAAGAAAGAAAATCCCCAAAAAGAAAATACTTTCCTCATCATTCAACACTTTCACCACACTCATACGTAATCACTGTCTTTGCAGAGGCGCTCAGATACGACAGCTGAGAATAAGCCCCTCCCAGCTGTCACTATCCCAGACCCCTCCTTTAAAGTGCAGGCATTGTACTTCCTATTTCCAGGACTCAAGTCCAACTAAACCAATTAACTTGTTTCCCTGAATTCCTTCACAAAATGTTACCCTGCTCAAACTCCAACAGCTCGTCAGGTCCCAAAAACCATTCATCTCCATTCACTCCTATCAAACACGCTCACACATGCTTGCTGGAAGTCCATGCCCCTCTCCCACAAAACCTCCTTTACCCCCTCAATCCAACCTTTTTGAGGACGACCCCTACTCCACCTTCCTTCCCCTACAGATTTATATGCTCTCCAAGTCATTCTACTTTGATCCATTCTCTCTAAATGACCAAACCACCTCAACAACCCCTCTTCAGCCCTCTGACAAATACTTTTAGTAACTCCACACCTTCTCCTAATTTCCACACTCCGAATTTTCTGCATAATATTTACACCACACATTGCCCTTAGACAGGACATCTCCACTGCCTCCAGCCGCCTCCTCGCTCCAGCATTTGCAACCCATGCTTCACACCCATATAAGAGTGTTGGTACCACTATACTTTCATACATTCCCTTCTTTGCCTCCATGGATAACATTTTTTGTCTCCATAGATACCTCAACACACCACTCACCTTTTTTCCTTCATCAATTTTATGGTTAACCTCATCCTTCATAAACCCATCCGCTGACACGTCAATTCCCAAATATCTGAAAACATTTACTTTTTCCATAATCCCGCTCTCCAATGTGATATCCAATTTTTCTTTATTTAAATCGTTTGATACCCTCATCACCTTACTCTTATCTATGTTCACTTTAAACTTTCTACCTTTACACACCCTCACAAACTTGTCCACTAACCTTTGCAACTTTTCTTTAGAATCTCCCATAAGCACAGTATCATCAGCAAAAAGTAACTGTGTCAACTCCCATTTTGCATTTAATTCCCCATAATTTAATTCCACCCCTCTCCCCAACACTGTAGCATTTACTTCTTTTACAACCCCATCTATAAATATATTAAACATCCATGGTGACATTACACATCCCTGTCTAAGACCTACTTTTACCGGGAAGTAATCTCCCTCTCTCCTACACACCCTAACCTGAGCCTCACTATCCTCATAAAAACTCTTTACAGCATTCAGTAACTTACTACCTATTCCATATACTTGCAACATTTGCCACATTGCTCCCCTATCCACTCTATCATATGCCTTTTCTAAATTCATAAATGTAATGAAAACTTCTCTACCTTTATCTAAATACTGTTCACATATATGCTTCACTGTAAACACTTGATCTACACATCCCCTACCCACTCTAAAGCCTCCTTGCTCATCTGTAATCCTACTCTCTGTCATACCTCTAATTCTTTCAATAATAACCCTGCCATAAGCTTTACCTGGTATACTCAGTAAACTTATTCCCCTATAATTCTTACAATCTCTTTTATCCCCCTTCCCTTTATATAAAGGAACTATACATGCTCTCTGCCAATCCCTAGGTACCTTCCCCTCTTTCATACATTTATTAAACAAAAATACTAACCACTCCAGCACTATATCCCCCCCTGCTTTTAACATTTCTGTCATGATCCCATCAGTTCCAGCTGCTTTACCCCCTTTCATTCTACGTAATGCCTCACGCACCTCTCCCATACTCACATCCTGCTCTTCTTCACTCCTAAACGATGTTGTACCTCCCTGGCCAGTGCATGAAATTACCACCTCACTTGTTTCATCGACATTTAAAAGTTCCTCAAAATATTCCCGCGATCTACCCAATACCTCCAGCTCCCCATCTACTAACTCCCCTACTCTGTTTTTAACTGCCAAATCCATTCGTTCCATAGGCTTTCTTACCTTGTTTATCTCACTCCAAAATTTTTTCTTGTTTTCAGCAAAATTTCTTGACAGAGCCTCTCCCACTCTTTCATCTGCTCTCCTTTTGCACTCTCTCACCACTCTCTTCACCTTTCTTTTACTCTCCATATACTCTGCTCTTCTATTAACACTTCTGTTTTGTAAAAACCTCTCATAAGCTACCTTTTTCTCTTTTATCACACCCTTTACTTCTTCATTCCACCACTCACTCCTCTTTCCTCCTGCACCCACCCTCTTATAGACACAAACATCTGCCCCACATTCTAATACTGCATTTTTAAAACTATCACAACTCTCTTCAACGCCCCCCCCCCACTACTCCTACTTGCACTAGCCCACCTTTCTGCCAATAGTTGCTTATATTTTACCCTAACTTCCTCCTCCCTTAGTTTATACACTTTTACCTCTCTCTTACTTGCTGTTGCCATTTTCTTTTTGTCCCATCTACCTTTTACTCTAACTGTAGCTACAACTAAATAATGATCCGATATATCCGTTGCCCCTCTATAAACATGTATATCTTGAAGCCTACCCATCAACCTTTTATCCACCAATACATAATCTAACAAACTACTTTCATTACGTGCTATATCATACCTTGTATACTTATTTATCTTCTTTTTCATAAAATATTTATTACTTATTACCAAACCTCTTTCTACACATAGCTCTATTAACGGTTCCCCATTTACTTTTACCCCTGGCACCCCAAATTTACCTACTACTCCCTCCACAGCATTTTTACCCACTTTAGCATTAAGATCCCCAACCACAAGTACTCTCTCATTTGGTTCAAAACTCCCCACGCACTCATTCAACATTTCCCAAAATCTCTCTCTCTCCTCTACACTTTTCTCTTCTCCAGGTGCATAAACACTTACTATAACCGACTTTTCACATTCAACCTTTATTTTACTCCACATAATCCTTGAATTTAAACATTTATACTCCCTCTTTACCTGCCATAACTGATTATTCAACATTATTGCCAATCCTTCTTTAGCTCTAACTCTATTTGAAACTTCTGACCTAATCCCATTTATTTCTCCCCACTGAAACTCTCCTACCCCTTTCATCTTTGTCTCACTTAAAGCCAGGACATCCAGCTTCTTTTCATTCATAACATCTACAATCATCTCTTTCTTATCATTCGCACATTCAGACATCCCACTTTGACGGTTTTCTTCTTTTTCTTTTTAGTAAATCTATACAGGAAAAGGGGTTACTAGCCCATTGTTCCCGGCATTTTAGTTGACTTTTACAACATGCATGGCTTACGGAGGAAAGATTCTTATTCCACTTCCCCATGGATAACAATTATAACGATAATTCCTTTATCAAGAACCTTGGAGTCTTAGCTTTGCCACTAAATGAGTTTGGAATAATAATAAACAATAATAATAATAATAATAATAATAATGACAAATAATATACAAATATATACAAATGACAAATAATATAAGATTGGGATAGTTTTAAAAATGCAGTAATATATTAGAATGTGGGGCAGAAGTTTGTGGCTATAGGAGGGTGGGTGCAGGAGGAAAGAGGAGTTGTGGAATGATGAAGTAAAGGGTGTGATAAAAGAGAAAAAGGTAGCTTGTGAGAGGTTTTTACAAAACATAAGTGTTATAAGAAGGGCAGAGTATATGGAGAGTAAAAGAAAGGTGAAGAGAGTGGTGAGAGAGTGCAAAAGGAAAGCAAATGATAGAATGGGAGAGACACTGTCAAGAAATTTTGCTGAAAATAAGAAAAAAATTTGCAGTGAGATAAACAAGTTAAGAAAGCCTAAAGAACGAATGGATGTGTCATTTAAAAACAGAGTAGGGGAGTTAGTAGATGGGGAGCTGGAGGTATTGGGTAGATGGAGGGAATATTTTGAGGAACTTTTAAATGTCAATGAAGAAAGAGAGGCGGTAATTTCATGCACTGGCCAGGGAGGTATAACATCTTTTAGGAGTGAAGAAGAGCAGGATGTGAGTGTGGGGGAGGTGCACGAGGCATTACGTAGAATGAAAGGGGGTAAAGCAGCTGGAACTGACGGGATCATGACAAAAATGTTAAAAGCAGGGAGGATATAGTGTTGGAGTAGTTGGTATTTTTGTTTAATAAATGTATGAAAGAGGGGAAGGTACCTAGGGAATGGGAGAGAGCATGTATAGTTCCTTTATATGAAGGGAAGGGGGACAAGAGAGATTGTAAAAATTATAGGGGAATAAGTTTACTGGGTATACCAGGTAAAGTGTGTGGTAGGGTTATTATTGAAAGAATTAGAGGTAAGACAGAGAGTAGGACTGCAGATGAGCAAGGAGGCTTTAGAGTGGGTAAGGGATGTGTAGATCAAGTGTTTACATTGAAGCATATATGTGAACAGTATTTAGGTAAAGGTAGGGAAGTTTTCATTACATTTATGGATTTAGAAAAGGCATATGATAGAGTGGATAGGAGAGCAATGTGGCAGATGCTGCAAGTGTAAGGAATAGGTACAGTGGACCCCCGGTGTTCGGCCTGCTCCAAACTCGCCCTTTTATGTAAGTGTAATTTTTTAAATGCGGGGGTCCACTGTAGTAAGTTACTAAATGCTGTAAAGAGTTTTTATGAGGATAATCAGGCTCAGGTTAGGGTGTGTAGTAGAGAGAGAGATTACTTCCCGATAAAAGTAGGTCTTAGACAGGGATGTGTGATCACCATGGTTGTTTAATATATTTATAGATGAGGTTGTAAAAGAAGTAAATGCTAGGGTGGGTGTTGGGGAGAGGGGTGAGATTAAATTATGGGGAATTAAATGCAAAATGGGAGTTGACACAGTTACTTTTTGTTGATGATACTGTGCTTATGGGAGATTCTAAAGAAAAGTTGCAAAGGTTAGTGGACGAGTTTGGGAGGGTGTGTAAAGGTAGAAAGTTAAAGTGAACATAGATAAGAGTAAGGTGATGAGGGTATCAAACGATTTAGATCAAGAAAAATTGGATATCACATTGGAGAGAGGGAGTATGGAAGAAGTAAATGTTTTCAGATATTTGGGAGTTGACTTGTCAGCGGATGGGTTTATGAAGGATGAGGTTAACCATAGAAATGATGAAGGAAAAAAGGTGAGTGGTACGTTGAGGTATCTGTGGAGACAAAAAAACGTTATCCATGGAGGCAAAAGAAGGAAATGTATGAAAGTATAGTGGTACCAACACTCTTATATGTGTGTGAAGCATGGGTTGTTAATGCTGTAGCAAGGAGGCAGCTGGAGGCAGTGGAGATGTCCTGTCTAAGGGCAATGTGTGGTGTAAATATTATGCAGAAAATTCGGAGTGTGAAAATTAGGAGATGTGGAGTTACTAAAAGTATTAGTCAGAGGGCTGAAGAGGGGTTGTTGAGGTGGTTTTGTCATTTAGAGTAGGGGAAGGAAGGCGGGGTATTGGTCGTCCTCGAAAAGGTTGGAGGGAAGGGATAAAGGAGGTTTTGTGGGCAAGGGGCTTGGACTTCCAGCAAGCATGTTAGATAGGAGTGAATGGAGACGAATGGTTTTTGGGACCTGACAAGCTGTTGGAATGTGAGCAGGGTAATATTTAGTGAAGGGATTCAGGAAAACCAGTTAGCCAGACTTGAGTCCTGGAAATGGGAAGTACAATGCCTGCACTTTAAAGGAGGAGCTTGGGATACTGGCAGTCTGGAGGGACTATTCTAAACTGTCGTATCTGAGCTCCTCTGCAAAGACAGTGATTATGTATGAGTAAGGTGAAAGTGTTAAATGATGATGAAGGTATTTTCTTTTTATGGATTTTCTTTCATTTTGGGTCACCCTGCCTCGGTGGGAGACGGCCGACATGTTGAAAAAAAAAATACATAGATACTATTCTAATACCACTACTACTACATATAATAATAATAATAATAATAATAATAATGTTAATAAATCTACTACTACCACCACTAATAATAATAATTATAATTATAATCATATTACTACTACCCTCACTACTAATACTAATAATAATCATCTTGGAGCATTAACTCACCAGTCTAGGTTTATATGGAGTCTCAACTTCCTTCCTCTCTATCTTGTTCCAGTCAATGTACTTGAAGAATGGATGGACTGTGATCTCACCATAAGGACTGAATGGTATACCCAGTCTCCTGGTGCTGTCCTTGTCCAGCAACTGTAAGGGTGACAGTACGTGTTGGTTGGTTGGATAATGGGCCTTACTGCTTATCAATACACCAGGGGCATTAACCATTTTCGGCCGTACTAGTACGGCTTATGCACCAGGGTTTTTGACGTACTAGTACGCCTAAATTCTAGCGCCCTCAAATCAAGCAGAAACAGGCTGGTAGGCCTAGATGTGAGAGAATGGGTCTGTGCGGTCAGTGTGCGCAGTATAAAAAAATCCTGCACCACACAGTGGGTAATGAAGAAAAAAACTCCGACCGTGTTTTTGGTTTAAAACAGCGACTTTGCAGTCTATTTTCGTATGGTATTTATGGTTGTATTCTCGTTTTCTTGATCTCATTTAATAGAATGGAAGATATATTACAGAAATGGAGATAATTTTGATTGGTTTCACAATGACAAGTACCTTGAAACTGAGCGCAAAGTAGTGAAGATGTTCGATTTTTGCCGATGTTCAAGAGTAAACAAATCACGCCATGCGTCCAATACACATCAACTGGCGAGTCTAATATTCTTCCACAAGTGCGCTGATATGATTTATACCGTTTTTACAATGATGCAATAGTACAGTAGACCATCATTTAGCACGAGATTATGTTGCACGTTATGGGTATTGCACGATTGAAGATTTGCGACACATTATTATCTTACACGATGTCAAGATGATATTACATGGTTCGGCAATAGGGGAAAAAATTTTGAGCGCGCGGTCGCCCGCGGTGGGTTAAACCATTGAGTCAGTGGGGGAGTCCTACTGCTATCCCCAGCCACCCTCACCCACCCACGCATCCCTCCCAGCGTTCAGTTTGGTTCGTACACGTGCAAGACGATAATAATCGGGAAGCTCGCTGTGTTTATTTACATTCGTTTCCTCATTTTCATTGCATTTTGATAAATATACCAAGCAATCATGGCACCCAGTATGCATACAAGTGTTCCAGCAAGTGACAAGAAAAAGTTTAAGCGTTCATGTCTAGGAATTTCAAAGAAAATTGAGATATTAGATAAGCTTAAGAGTGGCTCACGTGTGGTGGATATAGTGAGGGCCTATGGCCTTAATGAAGCGTCAGTTCGTACGATTAGGAAGAATGAGGCGAATATACGAGCTTGTGTAATGAATAACCCAAAATGTAACCTCATGAAAAGAATGACACGTAGGTCCCAACAAGTAAATAAAACTGAAAACTTGTTGCTTGAGTGGATTGAACAGAAAACAAAGAAAGGTGCACCACTTAATTTCCTCTTAATTAGGGAAAAGGCCTTACAGTTGTTTAAAGCAGTGTGTGATAAGGAAGGCCTGAAAACGAGTGTATGTTTACCTGGAGTTTACCTGGAGAGAATTCCAGGGGTCAACGCCCCTGCGGCCTGGTCTGTGATCAGGCCTCATGTTGGACCAGAGCCTGATCAACCAAGCTGTTACTGCTGGCCGCATGCAGTCCAACGTACGAACCACAGCCCGGCTGATCAGGTACCGACTTGAGGTGCCTGTCCAGTGCCTGCTTGAAGACAGCCAGGGGTTTGTTGGTAATCCCCCTGATGTATGCTGGGAGGCAGTTGAACAATCTTGGGCCCCTGACACTTATTGTGTTGTCCCTCAACGTGCTAGTGGCACCCCTGCTCTTCATTGGGGGGATGTTACATTGCCTGCTGAGTCTTTTGCTTTCATAGGGAGTGATTTTCGTGTGGAAGTTTGGTACTAATCCCTCGAGAATTTTCCATGTGTATATAATAATGTATCTCTCCCACCTGCGTTCTAGAGAGTACAGGTTTAGGAACTTCAAGCATTCCCAGTAATTGAGGTGGTTTATCGCAGTTATGCGTGCTGTGAAGGTTCTCTGCACATTTTCAAGGTCAGCAATTTCACCCGCCTTGTAAATAAGACCCTGTCACTTGTAAATAAGACCCTGTCACCTGTAAATAAAGTCTTTATATCTGGTAGGTAGTAGGTTGGTAGTCAGCAACCACCCAGGGAGGTACTACCATCCTGCCAAGTGAGTGTAAAACGATAGCCTGTATTTGTTTTACATGATGGTAGGATGGCTGGTGTCTTTTTTCTGTCTTCATAAACATGTAAGATTTCAGGTACGTCTTGCAACTTCTACTTACACTTAGGTCACACTACACATACATGTACACGTTTATGTATACACACTCATCTGAGTTTTCTTTGATTTTATCTTAATAGTTCTTGTTCTTATTGCTTTTCCTTTCATATCCATGGGGAAGTGGAATAAGAATCTTTCCTCCGTAAGCCATGCGTGTTGTAAAAGTCAACTAAAATGCCAGGAACAATGGGCTAGTAACGCCTTTTCCTGTATAGCTTACTAAAAAGAAAAAGAAGAAAACCGTTAAAGTGGGATGTTTGAATGTGCGTGGATGTTGTGCGAATGATAAGAAAGAGATGATTGTAGATGTTATGAATGAAAAGAAGCTGGATGTCCTGGCTTTAAGTGAGACAAAGCTGAAGGGGGTACCTGGAGTCTACCTGGAGAGGATTCCAGGGGTCAACGCCCCCGCGGCCTGGTCTGTGACCAGGCCTCCTGTTGGACCAGAGCCTGATCAACCAGGCTGTTACTGCTGGCCGCACGCAGTCCAACGTACGAACCACAGCCCGGCTGATCAGGTACCGACTTGAGGTGCCTGTCCAGTGCCTGCTTGAAGACAGCCAGGGGTTTGTTGGTAATCCCCCTGATGTATGCTGGGAGGCAGTTGAACAATCTTGGGCCCCTGACACTTATTGTGTTGTCCCTCAACGTGCTAGTGGCACCCCTGCTCTTCATTGGGGGGATGTTACATTGCCTGCCGAGTCTTTTGCTTTCATAGGGAGTGATTTTCGTGTGGAAGTTTGGTACTAATCCCTCCCACCTGCGTTCTAGAGAGTACAGGTTTAGGAACTTCAAGCATTCCCAGTAATTGAGGTGGTTTATCGCAGTTATGCGTGCCGTGAAGGTTCTCTGCACATTTTCAAGGTCAGCAATTTCACCCGCCTTGAAAGGTGCAGTTAGTGTGCAGCAATATTCCAGCCTAGATAGAACAAGCGATCTGTAAAGTGTCAACATGGGCTTGGCATCCCTGGTTTTAAGGTTCTCATTATCCATCCTGCCATTTTTCTAGCAGATGCAATTGCTACATTGTTATGGTCCTTGAAGGTGAGATCCTCTGACATGATCACTCCCAGGTCTTTGACATTAGGTTTTCACTCTATTGTGTGGTTGGAATTAGTTTTGTACTCCGATGAAATTTTAATTTCTTCACGTTTTCCGTATCTGAGTAATTGAAATTTCTCATCATTGAACTTCATATTGTTTTCTGCAGCCCATTTAAAGATTTGGGTAATGTCTGCTTGGAGTCTTGTAGTGTCTTCAACGGTGGACACTGTCATACAGATTCGGGTGTCATCTGCAAAGGAAAACACAGCACTGTGGCTTATATCCCTGTATATGTCCGATATGAGGATGAGGAACAGGATGGGAGCGAGTACTGTACCTTGTGGAACAGAGCTTTTCACAGTAGCTGCCTCAGACTTTACTCTGTTGACTACTACTCTTTGTGTTCTACTTGTTAGGAAATTATAGATACATCTACCAACTTTTCCTGTTATTCCTTTATCACGCATTTTGTGTGCTATTACACCATGGTCACACTTGTCAAAGGCTTTTGCAAAGTCTGTGTATATAACATCTGCATTCTGTTTGTCTTCTAGAGCATCCATGACCTTGTCGTAGTGGTCCAGTAGTTGGGACAGACAGGAGCGGCCTGCTCTAAACCCATGCTGCCCTGGGTTGTGCAATTGATGGGTATCAAGATGAGTGGCGATCTTGCTTCTTAGAATCCTTTCAAAGATTTTTATGATATGGGACGTTAGTGCTATTGGTCTGTAGTTCTTTGCTATTGATTTACTGCCCCCTTTATGGAGTGGGGCTATGTCTGTTGTTTTTAGTAACTGCGGGACGACCCCAGTGTCCATGCTCCCTCTCCATAGGATGTTAAAAGCACGTGATAGGGGCTTCTTGCAGTTCTTGATGAACACGGAGTTCCATGAGTCTGGGCCTGGAGCGGAGTGCATGGGCATGTCATTTATTGCCTTTTCGAAGTCATTTGGGGTCGGGGTGATGTCAGATAGGCATGCGTCTGTCAAGTTCTGTGGCACTCTCATAAAAAATTCATTTAGGTCTTCGATTTTCAGTCTGGTTAGCGGCTCGCTAAAAACTGAGTCATACTGGGACTTAAGTAACTCACTCATTTCCTTGCTGTCATCTGTGTAGGACCCATCCCGTTTAAGTAGGGCCCAATACTGGTTGTTGTTCTCGACTTTGATTTTGCATAAGAAAAGATACTTTGGGTTTCTTTCAATTTCATTTATGGCTTTAATTCTTCCCGATTTCTTCATTCCTGTAAGATTCCTTTAGTTTAATTCGATGTTTGCTATTTCTCTGACTAGTGTCTCCTTGTATTTCAGATATATTGGCCTCCTGTAGCCGCTCCGTTATTCTTTGCCTTCGCCTGTATAGGACGCCTCTCTCTTCTAGTTGCATCTTCTCCTTTTCCTTAAGGAATTTGCCTTGAGCAAACCTCAGTGCCACAGAGTTAATTGTTCTAGACATAGGTTAGGATCCGTGATGTAGGCAATCTTCCCAGTTTATATCATTTAGGACTTGGTTTACTTTTTCCCACCTTATGTTTTGTTATTGAAGTTGAATTTTGGAGAAGGCTCCCTCGTGGCTGATCACATTTTGTTGATCTGGGCTCCCGCATGCATGTCTGGACCTCTATTATGTTGTGATCTGAGTACAGTGGAACCCGACTTACGATGCTATCATCTTACGTTATTTTCGAGTAACCGATATTTATAACGTAAGAAATTTGTTTGTGACTTCGATGTTTGCTTCGTTTACGACATTCGTCCGGACCTGTCCGCTTGGCGCCCAGCTGAGCGCGCACTCCAGGGAGCGTCAGTGCTATTGTTTACAAGCGGAGCGACCACCCACCCACACCCACGCATTCATACCAGTATATTGTCATTATTCCACTGCTGTTTTAGTGCTTGCAACTGCTAAATAAGCTACCATGGGTCCAAGGAAAGATCCTAGTGCTAAGCCTGTGGCAAAAAGGAACAGAAATATATGTACGATAGAAGTGAAGAAGGAGATAATAGAAAAATATGAAAGTGGAGTGCGTATCAGTGAGCTAGCCAGGCTGTATGGTAAACCCTATTCTACCATCGCTACCATTGTGGATAAGAAATATTCAAGTAAAATCAAGGAAGCTGTTGTTGCAAAAGGTGCATCTGTGATCACAAAACAGAGACCACAAGTGCTGGAAAATGTGGAAAGGTTGTTGTTGGTGTGGATCAACGAGAAACAGTTAGCAGGAGATACTGTTTCGGAGGGAATAATATGTGAAAAGCAAGGCAGTTGCATGATGATCTCCTTAAGAAAATGCCTGCAACGAGTGCTGAAGTGAGCGAATTTAAAGCCAGCAGAGGCTGGTTTTTCAAATTTAAGAATCGAAGTGGCATACATAGTGTTGTGAGGCATGGTGAGGGAGCCAGTTGTGACAAAAGTGCGGCTGAAAAATATGTTCCTGAATTCCAGGAGTACCTAGAGGCTGAACAATTCCTCCCCCCAAAAAGTGTTTAATTGTGATGAAACAGGCCTGTTTTGGAAGAAAATGCCCAACAGGACCTACATTACTCAGGAGGAAAAGGCACAGCCAGGACATAAGCCTATGAAAGACAGGCTAACTTTGATGCTGTGTGCCAATGCCAGTGGTGATTGCAAAGTGAAGCCTTTACTGGTGTATCTTTTTGAAAATCCCGAGTGTTTGGCAGATGCGGTGTCAGCAAGTCTAACTTGTGTGTGATGTGGAAGTCTAACAAAAGGCTTGGGTCACAAAGGACATTTTCTTAGATTGGTTCAATGAAGTGTTTGGCCCCAGTGTGAAGAAATATCTATTGGACAATAATTTGCCACTTAAGTGCCTCCTGATAATGGACAATGCTCCTTGTCATCCTCCAAACTTGGTAGAGAAAATTGTGGAGGAGTTTAAATTCATCAAAGTGAAGTTCTTGCCCCCTAATACCACTCCTCTCCTCCAGCCCATGGACCAGCAGGTCATTTCCAACTTTAAAAACTCTATACCAAAGCAATGTTTCAAAAGTGCTTTGATGTGACCACAGACATGAACATAACCCTAAGAGAATTTTGGAAAAACATTTCCATATGCTGCATTGTGTACACCTTATAGGTAAGGCTTGGGAGGGAGTGACTACCAGGACTTTGAACTCTGCCTGGAGAAAATTGTGGCCAGACTGTGTCCTAGAGAGGGATTTTGAAGGTTTTGGGGCTGAGCCTCAGAACCCTGAGCCTGAGCCTGAGCCTGTTTTGGAAGAAATTGTGGAATTGGGCAAGTCTTTGGGGTTAGAGGTGAGTGGTGAGGATGTGGAACAGTTGGTGGAGGAGCACAAGGAAGAGCTAACCACTGAAGATCTGCAAGAGCTTCAACAGCAACTGGAACAAGAGAGCAGAGGTCAGGACAATGGTTCAGAGGAGGAGGAGGAGGTGGAAAAAAAATGGAAGAATGTGCCTTCTTCAAGGATTAAGGACATTTGTGGAATGTGGAGCAAGGTGCAAGCATTTATGGATGAATATCACCTAACTATGCTGTTGCAGGCCGTGCTGGCAACCTGTACAATGACACTGTGGTGTCCCACTTCAGGGATGTTTTAAAGAATCGCCAGACACAGAGCTCCCTGGACAAATTTGTTGTTAGAAAGAGGTCCAGTGACTCTCAAGCTGGTCCTAGTGGCATTCAAAGAAAAAGGCCAGTAACCCCAGAAAAGGACTTGGTACCTGCAGTGTTAATGGAAGGATTCCCCTTCCAAACACTAGCATACTACTCCACCTTCTCCCTCCTCCCGTCCTCCACACATCAACAACTCTTCAATAAATGTAAGTGACATGTTGTTGTACAATATTTGCATGTTATTTAGTTTATTCTTCATTATAGTTGTGTATTATTTAATGTCAAAAGTTCTAAAAATATTTTATTTAACTACTTTTGGAAGTCTTGGACGGATTAAATTTATTTCCATTATTTCTTATGGGGAAAATTGATTCGTTTAACGATTGTTTCGTCTTAAGATATGCCCTCTCTGACGGATTAATATCGTAAGTCGAGGTACCACTGTACTTACAAAAGCATTTAAAAAAATAAACTTATATAAAAGGATGATTTTGGGGACCATCGTAACTCGAGGTACCACTGTATGTGTATTTTTGGGGGACTGAAAGGACTAATCTAGTTTACATTTTTCCTTAAGGAAAAAAATTTGTTTGGTAATGGCACTTGAACAGCCTTCTGGAATGAATTATGACCGAAACTCAGGGGTCCACTGTACTTTGGGTTTCTTTCAATTTCATTTAGTTCTTCCCACATTTCTTGATTCTGATGATTCTGATGCTGAGTATTTCAGGCAAATTAGGTCAGTTTGTCCCAGGATGCGACCCACACCAGTCGACTAACACCCAGGTACCCATTTTACACTGATGGGTGAACAGGGACAGCAAGTGTCTTTTAGAAACACGTCCCTAATGTTTTCCAGCCGTACCGGAGGAGATTCAAACCCCGGACCACAGTGTGTGAGCTGAGTGCACTAGTGATTGAGCTCTGTAAAGCATTAGGTTTAGTCTGCCCGAAATGCCCCGGCATGATAGTGGCTTACTTTGCACTTAGCAAATCAATATTATAATTACACATTGTAAACTATTCAAGTAAATAAACTCCTTAATCCTTCTGCTGATCTTTTATTTTTACAGTTCCTTTGATAATGTGAGAAATTACAAAAGTGCTTGGACTTTCACTATTTTTTTCACAGTGGTTGTTTTGCATATTGTGATATCACCTGTTTACTGTGATCGTTTTGCATCAACACAGTTACATAAATCATCATACATAGCAGCACATTTGTACATTACCCAGGATAACCCCAAAAAAGTCAAAGTGACTTATTTCCATTGGGGTCCTTGTAATATCTCATTTAAACCTTAAAACTTAAAACAGCTAAGTAACTCAACTGTGTAAAAAGCAGTTACAGTGAAAATGAAAATGTTTATTTCCTTGCAAAGCTTACAATATGTGGTTTACATATTATAAAATATTAATTACAAAGAAGGCCACTAGCATGCCTAGGCATTTCGAGATATACTAGAAATAAGGTTGAATCTGGTTGAAAATATTTTCATAAAGTCTCTCGACTTTATGAAAAAATGTGGTTAGGGTAGTGAGTAATTGGTGAGCTTTCAGAAACAACCCTCTTAAAACTAAAGTCAGGGCCTATGAGAGGAAGGGGGATTCAGCCGGCACATTGGTCCGGGGACTGGCTGGGAATCTCTGAAGGGGCCCCATAGTCACAGACATTTTATTATTTCTTCATCTGATTTTTTTTTGGGTAATTTCAACTATTTTTAGTTTATTTAGACAAATAATTATGTCAAATTCACATGGACTGGGGGCCTCAGCCTGCCCCCAGGGGCCCCAAAGCAGTCTTGTTCCACCTTGCAAAATTTTTCTTGGAGGCCCTGACTTAAGCTCCAGTTATTGGAGTTTGTTCGATTTTAAAAATGCACCTCAATGCCTAAGGAATCAAAATAAAGTTTTGAAAACTTTTACAATTTTGGGGGGGGTTTACTTGATGGTTCAGTAAAGATTTAACATAAATAGTTTAGAAAACCGACAAGTTGAAAAATAAAACACCCGAGTGACACTTGGGAATCTTTATTATGGGAATGTTTCCCCAACAAGTGTCTTCGTCGGTCCATTACAGAGAAGAACGTTAGATGATGATGATGAGGAGTTTGAGGTAATCAGTCCCTCAGCTTGGAATCGATTCCAGGCTGAAGGACTGATTCCCTCAAACTCCTCATCTTCTGCTGTTCTTCATAAACAGATCTATTCCTACCTCGTCTCACACAATGTACTAAACCCCTGTCAATTTGGATTCAGGACCAACAAAAGCACAAACGATGCTATAACACACATGTTAGAGTTAATATACACCGCACTTGAGAAGAAAGAAGTTCCGCTGGGAATCTTCATAGACCTACGCAAAGCATTTGATACAGTCGACCATGATTTATTGCTCACAAAATTAGCGCACTATGGTATTAGGGGGCACCCCCTCAACTACCTAAAGTCGTACCTTAGCAACAGAAGTCAGTACGTGAACACAAATGGAGAGAACTCTTCCACACAACAAATTACAGTCGGTGTCCCTCAAGGTAGTGTCCTGGGGCCACTCCTATTCCTCATTTACATAAATGACCTACCGAATGCATCACAACTACTCAAACCCATTTTGTTTGCAGATGACACAACATATGTCTTCTCTCACCCAAATCCAGTCGTACTAGCCAACACAGTTAATGCCGAATTACAGAAAATATCAACATGGATGATGACAAATAAGCTTACTCTCAATACGGACAAGACCTACTACATTCAGTTTGGAAACAAAGCTACAAATGTTCCACTTAACATAACGCTAAATGGTTCACCCATCACAAGGCTCACAGAGGGAAAATTCCTAGGAATCCACCTTGACAGTAGTCTTAAATTCCAAACACACATACAACAAATTTCCAAGAAAATCTCAAGGACAGTAGGTATATTATCTAAGATACGCTATTATGTGCCTCAACCAGCTCTCATTGCACTATATCATTCTCTTATCTACCCTTATCTCACCTATGGAATCTGTGCATGGGGCTCAACAACATTAAATCACCTTAGACCACTCATAACCCAGCAAAAGGCTGCAGTCAGGATGATAACAAATTCCCACTCTAGACAGCATACTCCACCTATATTCAGAACCTTAAAACTACTCACCATAAAAATATTCATACCTATTCATGTGCCTTCTACATACATAAAACTCTACATGCTAATATAACCCTGCGCTCAGAATTCTCCTCAACAACTTTAATAGGTCCCACGAACATGACACAAGACACAGATCACTATTTGACATACCCCGAGTCCATACTAACCAATGTAAAAATTCTATGCACATAAAGGGCCCCAAAATCTGGAATTCATTACCAGTAAATATCAAGTTAACCTTGTCGGAAAATCAATTCAAGACTCTTCTCAAAAGTCACCTACTCACCCTATACTAAATACTCATACTGTAACAAACTTCCAAACCCAATATTATTTTACTTAAGAAGATCTCATTTGATATGTTCATCCTCCTTAACACTTGTTGCAATCTCATATCATCATATTGTCATTTAAAATCTTATAGTATCATCATTTTCTTAATTTGAAATAAAATATATACCTAGATGAAACTCTAAAAACTATTTCTAGTATTGTTATTATACTAGTATAGCATCAACATACTGTAATTTGAAATAAATTCTACAACTAGATTAAACTCAACCAATTTCTCTTGTATTGTCTTTAAATAGTATGTATAACCATTTAATAATTTAAATAATAAGAACTAGAATAAACTCAATCAATTTCTTTAGCATTAAGTACTTAGTGAATAAGTCTCTAGAATAAACTGCCCTAATGCCATGGCATGCCAGTGGCTCTCCTTGCATTACAGTTTTATTATTGTATTATATTTGTAACTACCAATAACATTGTACACTTGTAACATGCATTGAAATAAAATTATTATTATTATTATTATTGGCGATTAATCTAATGTATAACTACTTAATACAAGTTGATTGAGTTGTTTTATTAAACATTGCTATAACAGTTAATAAATTCTCAAATTACATTGTGGATACATTGACAAGTGTTTTGTAGATGGTTACATCATAGTATTTATTTATTAACATCGCTGATTCCACAGGTAAGTGACCAGAAAAGAAAAACTTTCATCATCATTCACTCCATCACTGTCTTGCCAGAAGGGTGCTTTACACTACAGTTATAAAACTGCTAACATTAACACCCTCCTTCAGAGTGCGACACTACTTCCCATCTCCAGAACTCAAGTCCAGCCTGCCGGTTTCCCTGAATCCCTTCATAAATGTTACTTTGCTCACACTCCAACAGCACATCAAGTATTAAAAACCATTTGTCTCCATTCACTCCTATCAAATATGCTCACGCATGCTTGCTGGAAATCCAAGCCCCTCGCACACAAAACCTCTTTTACCCCCTCCCTCCAACCTTTCCCAGGCCGACCCCTACCCTGCCTTCCCTCCATTCTGTTTCGTTCCATTCTCTCTACATGTCCGAACTACCTCAACAATCCCTCCTCAGCCCTCTGGATAATAGTTTTGGTAATCCCGCACCTCCTCCTAATTTCCAAACTCCGAATTCTCTGCATTATATTCACACCACACATTGACCTCAGACATGTCATCTCCACTGCCTCCAGCCTTTTCCTCGTTGCAACATTCATCACCCATGCTTCACACCCATATAAGAGTGTTGGTATAACTATACTCTCATACATTGCCCCCTTTACTTCCATGGACAAAGTTCTTTGTCTACACAGACTCCGAAGTGCACCACTCACACTTTTCCCCTCATCAATTCTATGATTCACCTCATCCTTCATAGACCCATCTGCTGACATGTCCACTCCCAAATATCTGAATACATTCACCTCCTCCATACTCTCTCCCTCCAATCTGATATCCAATCTTTCGTCACCTAATCTTTTTGTTATCCTCATCACCTTACTCTTTCCTATATTCACTTTCAACTTTCTTCTTTTACTTACCCTACCAAATTCATCCACCAGCCTCTGCAACTTCTCTTCAGAATCTCCCAAAAGCACAGTGTCATCAGCAAAAAGCAACTGTGACAACTCCCACTTTGTATTTGATTCTTTGTCTTTTAACCCCACACCTCTTGCCAAGACCCTCGCATTCACTTCTCTTACAACCCCATTTATAAATATATTGAACAACCATGGTGACATCACACATCCCTGTCTAAGGCCTACTTTTACTGGGAAATAATCTCCTTCTCTCCTACACACTCTAACCTGAGCCTCACAATCCTCATAAAAGCTCTTCACTGCTTTCAGTAACCTACCTCCTATTCCATACACCTGTTTCACTGTAAACACTTGGTCTACACACCACCTACCTTTCCTAAAGCCCCCTTGTTCATCTGCTATCCTGCTCTCTGTCTTATTCTTAATTCTTTCAATAACAACTCTACCATACACTTTACCTGGTATTCTCAACAGACTTATTCTCCTATAATTTTTGCACTCTCTTTTGTCCCCTTTGCCTTTATACAAAGGAACAATACACGCTCTCTGCCAGTCCCTAGGTACCTTACCCTCTTCCATACATTTATTAAATAATAGCACCAACCACTCCAAAACTATATCCCTGCCTGCTTTTAACATTTCTATCTTTATCCCATCAATCCCAGCTGCCTTACCCCCTTTCATTCTACCCACTGCCTCACGAATTTCCCCCACACTCACAACTGGCTCTTCCACACTCCTACAAGATGTTATTCCTCCTTGCCCCATACACGAAATCACAGCTTCCCTGTCTTCATCATCATTTAACAACTCCTTAAAATATTCCCTCCATCTTCTCGATACCTCTAACTCTCCATTTAATAACTCTCCTCTCCTATTTTTAACTGTCAAATCCATTTGTTCCCTAGGCTTCCTCAACTTATTAATCTCACTCCAAAACTTTTTCTTATTTTCTACAAAATTTGTTGATAACATCTCACCCACTCTCTCATTTGTTCTCTTTTTACATTGCTTCACCACTCTCTTAACCTCTCATTTTCTCTCCATATACTCTTCCCTCCTTGCATCACTTCTACTTTGTAAAAACCTCTCATATGCTAACTTTTTCTCCCTTACTACTCTCTTTACATCATCATTCCACCAATTGCTCTTCTTCCCTCCCTCACCCACTTTCCTGTAACCACAAACTTCTGCTGAACACTAACACTACATTCTTTAACCTACCCCATACATCTTCGACCTCATTGCCTACACTCTCACTAGCCCATCTATCCTCCAATAGTTTTTATATCTTACCCTAACTGCCTCCTCTTTTAGTTTATAAACGTTCACCTCTCTCTTACTTACTGCTTCTATTTTCCTTGTATCCCATCTACCTTTTACTCCCACTTTAGCTACAACTAAAAAGTGATCTGATATATCTGTGGCCCCTCTATAAACATGTACATCCTGAAGTCTACTCAACAGTCATTTATCTACCAATACGTAGTCCAACAAACTACTGTCATTACGCCCTACATCATATCTTGTATACTTATTTATCCTCTTTTTCTTAAAATATGTATTATCTATAACTAAACCCCTTTCTATACAAAGTTTAATCAAAGGGCTCCCATTATCATTTACACCTGGAACCCCAAACTTATCTACCACACCTTCTCTACATGTTTCTCCTACTTTAGCATTTAGGTCCCCTGGTAAATTAGACACATATGCAACACTTGGGTATCTTTATTGAGGAAACGTTTCGCCACACAGTGGCTTCATCAGTCCATACAAAGGAGAATCGTGAAGAACAGGAGTAGTTTGAGGTGGTCAGTTCCTCAACCTTGAGTCGATGTCAGTCCCTCAATCTTGAATAGAATACAGCATATCTGTGAAGTGGTAGCTTATATACTGAAGGCAGGAGAGGTCATAGGAGGTGTCACATTTGACAAATGTGGAAGTAGGTCGTGCCCAAAGGTTAGGCAAGCGAAGAATTCCCTGTATCAAGATACCAAGATGTTGCATTCATCTACATCCTGTCTGACACTGCAACAATTTGGTATCTTGATACAGGGAATTCTTCGCTTGCCTAACCCTTGGGCACGACCTACTTCCACATTTGTCAAATGTGACACCTCCTACGACTGCTGCACCTCTCCTGCCTTCAGTATATACGCTACCACTTCGCAGATACATATGCTGTATTCTATTCAAGATTGATAGACTGACATCAACTCAAGGTTAAAGGATTGACCACCTCAAACTCCTCCTGTTCTTCACGATTCTCCTTTGTATGGACTGATGAAGCCACTGTGTGGCGAAACATGTCCTCAATAAAGATACCCAAGTGTTGCATATGTGTCTAATTTACCAACTCGTCGGTTCTCTGAACCATTCATCTACATCCTGTCTGACACTGCAACATCTTGGTATCTTTATACAGGGAATTCTTCGCTTGCCTAACCCTTGGGCACGACCTACTTCCACATTTGTCAAATGTGACACCTCCTACGACTGCTGCACCTCTCCTACCTTCAGTATATAAGCTACCACTTCGCAGATATGCTGTATTCTATTCAAGATTGATGGACTGACAACATCGACTCAAGGTTGAGGGACTGACCACCTCAAACTCCTCCTGTTCTTCACGATTCTCCTTTGTATGGACTGATGAAGCCACTGTGTGGCGAAACGTTTCCTCAATAAAGGTACCCAAGTGTTGCATGTGTGTCTTAATTTACCAACTCGTCGGTTCTCTGAACCATTCATCTACATTTAGGTCCCCTACCACAATTACTCTCTCACTTGGTTCAAAAGTAAATATATATTAAATATTGAAATTATATTATAGGAAAATAACAGCGAGTGAATGGAGACGAATGGTTTTTGGGACATGACGATCTGTTGGAGTGTGAGCAGGGTAACATTTTGTGAAGGGATTCAGGGAAACCAGTTAATTGATTTAGTTGGACTTGAGTCCTGGAAATGGAAAGTACAATGCCTGCACTTTAAAGGAGGGGTCTGGGATAGTGACAGCTGGGAGGGACAATTCTCAGCTGTCGTATCTGAGCTCCTCTGCAAAGACAGTGATTATGTATGAGTGTGGTGAAAGTGTTGAATGATGATAAAAGTATTTTCTTTTTGGGGATTTTCTTTCTTTTTGGGTCACCCTGCCTCGGTGGGAGATGGCCGACTTGTTGGGAAAAAAAAAACACAGTGAGCATTGGTGAAAGTAATTTACAGTATGAGTATTAAACACAAACATCACCCGAATAGATGCCCATCATTGGTATAAATGAATACAAACATGAACTATCATTATAATATAATTTTTGGTGTATTTCTGACACATGATTAGCTAAATACAAACTTGTAAAATAAAATAAAAAATCTTAAGCTAAGTAGACAAAACTTTAAATAACAATGCGAGTATTAATGTTAAACTCCTATAAACCTTAATTTAAAAAAAATAAAACTAGTACACTTGAGATTCACTTGCAAAACTGAAACCAATCACATTTATCAGTCACATACCATCCATTAACCCCAAAACTTGTCTGTCATGTAGGTACTACTAAGTTATAGAGATCAACATCCATGATATACAGTGGTTCCTCCGTTTTCGCTGAAAATTCGTTCCAGAATGCTGCTCAAGTGCCATTACTGAACGAATTTACTTCCTTAAGAAATAATGTCACGTAGGTTAGTCTATTTCAGACCCCCAAAAATACACTTGCAACAGCACTTACGAAAATACACTTACATAAATGTTTGAGTTTGGAGATGCACGAAAACCGAGGGACCACTGTACTAGAATTTAAGTTCCCTCAAATTTGTTGTGAATGGCAAATTATGACTTGGGCACGAAAGAACAGGTCTTTGTGATAGGTGTGTGCAGCATAAAAAAACAATCCTACCCCAAGCAGTAAATGATGGAAACAGATAACCTCTGACCCATGTTTGAGTGAAAATAGCGAATTTGGTTTTCTTGGTTTTATTGGTTATTTCTTGGTGCCAATAGATAGACCAGAAGACATACTACCAATATGCATTAGCTTTTGGTTTGTTTAAGACTGGAAATAGTCTGAGATAGGCCTTAAAATGGTGGAGATGGTCGATTTCAGCAAGTTTTCTGGGGAAGGGTAGGGCCCTTACTTCCCCCTACCCCCAGTTTGTTTTATGGGTTTTAACAGCCCTGCATCAATTATTGGGATTGCTTAAACTATGACCAAGCATTCTTGGATATGTACTAGTTTATTAACTGAGATACTGGGAAAATTATAAATTTGTGTGATAATGGATTAAAAATGGAGGGAAAGAGGAGAGGCCAGAGGACATAATGAACAAGTAAGAAGGTTGCTTTAGTGGCTCTAATGCCTAGTGCTTGTTTTGGACACTATTTTTACATTGGAATTTATTGAATTAGTGTAAAATTGGACAAATTTCTTAATTCTGCTTAATAGGGTGGTTATAATGGATGAATGGGCATTTCTTGTGAGCACTGGATAATATGGAAGAGATAGAAATGAAACAGCCAGGAACTGGGTCTGTTTAAGAAACAGGAATTGGCTTAAGAGACGAGTCAAAGTGGGCAAAAATCACTTTTGTGCAAAGTGCTCCCCAGCCTCCAACTTCATACAAGCATATTTTGCTAAGTAATTCATCAAATCTGTCATTTTTGGTGTCATTATTACTTTTAGAAAATTATTCTCTACCATTTTAGAATATAATTTTCTTCTGTCAAACTTATGGGCACAGAAGGGGCTTTCAATTTGAGGGGTGTGGATATTTAAGTGTTAATATTTAAGTGTTAAGTACATAGGGAGGCGGTAATTTCATGCACTGGTCAGGGAGGTATAACATCTTTTAGGAGTGAGGAAGAGCAGGATGAGAGTGTGGGGGAGGTGCGTGAGGCATTACGTAGAAAGAACGGGGGTAAAGCAGCAGGAACTGACGGGATCTTGACAGAAATGTTAAAAGCAGGGGGAGATATTGTGTTGGGAGTGGTTGGTATCTTTATTTAATTGTTGAAAGAGGGGAAGGTACCTAAGGATTGGCAGAGAGCATGTATAGTTCCTTTATATAAAGGGAAGGGTGACAAAAGAGATTGTAAAAATTATAGGGGCATAAGTTTACTGAGTATACCAGGTAAAGTGTACGGTAGGGTTATTATTGAAAGAATTAGAGGCAAGACAGAGAGTAGGATCGCAGATGAGCAAGGAGGTTTTAGAGTGGGTAGGAGATGTGTAGACCAAGTGTTTACATTGAAGCATATATTTTTTTTTTCAACAAGTCAGCCGTCTCCCACCTAGGCAGGGTGACCCAAAAAGAAAGAAAATCCCCAAAAAGAAAATACAGTGGACCCCCGAGTAATGAACACCCCGGAAATCGTACAATTATGTAAGTATAATATTGTAAGTGCTTGTGGAAGTGTATTTTTGGGGGTCTGAAATAGACAAACCTACGTGACATTATTCCTTAAGGGAGTAAATTCGTTCGGTAATTACACTTGAGCAGGCTTCTGGAATGAAGTTTTTACGTTACTCGGGGGTCCACTGTACTTTCATCATCATTCAACACTTTCACCTCACTCATACATAATCGCTCAGATACGGCAGCTGAGAATATATGTGAACAGAATTTAGATAAAGATAGGGAAAATTTCATTGCATTTATGGATTTAGAAAAAGCATATGATAGAGTGGATAGGTTAGCAATGTGGCAGATTTTGCAAGTGTATGGAATAGGTAGTAAGTTACTGAATGCTGTAAAGAGTTTTTATGAGGATAGTGAAGCTCAGGTTAGGGTGTGTAGGAGAGAGGGAGATTACTTCCCAGTAAAAGTAGGTCTTAGACAGGGAAGTGTGATGTCACCATGGTTGTTTAATATATTTATAGATGGGGTTGTAAAAGAAGTAAATGCTAGGATTTTGGGGAGATGAGTGGGATTAAATTATGGGGAATCAAGTACAAAATGGGAGTTGACACAGTTACTTTTTGCTGATGATACTGTGCTTATAGAAGATTCTAAAGAAAAGTTGCAAAGGTTAGTAGACGAGTTTGGGTGTGTAGAGGTAGAAAGTTGAAAGTGAACAAAGATAAGAGTAAGGTGATGAGGGTATCAAACAATTTATCTAAAGAAAAATTGGATATAACATTGGAGAGAGGGAATATGGAAGAAGTGAATGTTTTCAGATATTTGGGAGTTGACTTGTCAGCAGATGGGTTTATGAAGGATGAGGTTAACCATAGAATTGACGAAGGAAAAAAGGTGAGTGGTGCGTTGAGGTATCTGTGGAGACAAAAAACATTATCTATGGAGGCAAAGAAGGGAATGTATGAAAGTATAGTGGTACCAACACTCTTAGATGGGCGTGAAGCTTTGGTTGTAAATGCTGTAATGAGGAGGAGGCTGGAGGCAGTGGAGATGTCCTGTTTAAGGGCAATGTGTGGTGTAAATATTATTCAGAGAATTCAGAGTATGGAAATTAGGAAGAGGTGTGGAGTTACTAAAAAGTATTAGTCAAAGGGCTGAAGAGGGGTTGTTGAGGAGGTTTGGTCATTTAGAGAGAATGGATCAAAGTAGAATAATTTGGAGAGCATATAAATCTGTAGGGAAAGGAGGGGTAGGGGTTGTCCTTGAAAAGGTTGGAAGGAGGGGGTAAAGGAGGGTTTGTGGGCAAGGGGCTTGGACTTCCAGCAACCGTGTGTGATCATGTTAGATAGGAGTGAATGGAGATGAATGGTTTTAGGGACCTGACGAGCTGTTGGAGTGTGAGCAGGGTATTATTTAGTGAAGGGATTCAGGGAAACTGGTTATTATAGATTTACCCGGACTTGAGTCCTGGAAATGGGAAGTACAATGCCTGCACTTTAAAGGAGGGGTCTGGGATAGTGACAGTTTGGAGGGACTATTCTAAACTATCGTATCTGAGCGCCTCTGCAAAGACAGTGATTATGTATGAGTGAGGTGAAAGTGTTGAATGATGATGAAAGTATTTTCTTTTTGGGGATTTTCTTTCTTTTTGGGTCACCCTGCCTCGGTGGGAGACGGCCGACTTGTTGAGAGAGAGAAAAAAAAAAAAAGTCTATTTACATGAAGCAGTTACACAGTACATTCAAGAGTACTGTTAACCCTTTCAGTGTCCAGACCCCTGATCTGAAAATTGCTCTCAGGCTCAAAAAAAAAAAAAAAAAAAAAAAAAAATGGTAGACACCAAAAGTACGAAATTTAATGGAAAACTTACGCAATTACGTATTTATGCACAAGAGATTTCACCCACTTTGAGTCCTATATTAGGCCAATTCTATTGTTCCAGTCAACCAAACTCTTAAGTTATTTCACTAGTATGCCTTCCATTATTGTAATAATTGTATAAATAATGTCAGCACATTCGTGAACCCGTATCAGACCAACCAGTTGGGCGCATATTGGACGAGTGATGTAATCTGTGTCCTCTGGAATATGGGCAAAAATCAAACACTTCTACTACTTTGAGCTCAATTTCAAGCTACTTAAAGTCCTGAAACCAATCAAAATCATCTCTATTTCTGTAATATATCTTCCATTCTCTCAAATGATATCAAGAAAAGGAAAATACAACTATAAAAATCATCTGAAAATACACCGCAAAGTTGCTAATTTAAACCAAATACACAGTCAGTTTTTTTTCCTCATCACGCACTGTGTTGGGCAGGATATTTTTTTTATATCGTGCACACTCACTGCATAGACCCATTCTCTCTTATCTAGTCCCAAATTTACCACTCGCTGCTTATCTGAGTAAGCTGAGCTCATCACGTAGCTCTAGGATACAGACCCCAAGCTCAAACCCGTAGTACTATAGCATGGACCTCGAAAGGGTTTAATTTCACGGAACTCAGTACAGTTTTCTCCGACATCCTTTCAAAGGCACAATCAACAGCCATGGTAAATATCAGATCTATAAGGTAAATTATCCCTAAAAAAAAACATATTGTACCTCATCTTAATAAATGAGGAACAGTATGCCTACTGTTCATGACTAAATAAATGCATTAACAGTAGACATCATTACTATGTATGTACATAAGTATGCAAGACAATGCTCCATGCCATACTGCCAAAGACAAACAATTGGCTAAATGACTGAAATTTCAATCTTTAATGACTGGCCTGGTAACTCACTGGACTTTAATCCAAAAGTGTGTGGAACTTTATGGCATGGACATGTCAACCCCACCACCTATTCCCTCCCTCACACATATACTTTTTTTTTTAAACCTCAATTGCCATCTCCTGCCAAGGCAAGGTAACGTAATAAAAATACATTCATCATCGTTCATTCAATTGCTGTTTTGTCAGAAGTGTGCTGACATCATAATTCAGATTACCCTCCAGCCACAATATCTCCACCCTTCCTACAGACTGAAGGCACAGCTCTTCCCACCTTCACTTTTCTTCTTTTCTTGTTCTCAAATGAAAGTGTAAAAATCAAAATCCATAAAATTAATTAAACATTTAAATTATACCAAACCACCATAAATTTGTTTGGTTAGCTACCTACATACATGTTATATGACAACACTTAAAATCTCTTCCCAATAATTCAATAACTTTGGTCTTCATTCTTTTAGTTAGGTTACAAAGGTCCAAAAGTGTCCCTCTTTTCTAAACATGTAAGCTCCAGCACCACAAACCTGCCAAGGCAACTCGAGTCAAATGAACTAAAGAGCAAAAATTAAAATAGTTGTATTAATAAGGAAAGAAATGGATGCCATTTACACATTTTCAGTACAATGATAAAATGCAAGTTTTCCCCTAAGTATATCTGCGACCAATTCTTGACAAATTTATTTGACCTTTTTACCTCTTTCAGTATTACTTTATTTATGTTAAAGTATTATACTTTCTACTCCATCTCAACCTCATCTGATGTCTTCATTATGTAACAAAAGGCAATGCAGAATTCAAATATTTTATTTCAATAACTTTTCTGAAAGCAATAGCTGCAATCTTAAATTGTATTTGGATTATGTCATAAAAGTAAACAAGCAATTAGAGAACAATACAAATAGAAGTCATTACATACAATCCAAGATAATCTGCTTTTTTTTTTTTTTTTTTTAACACAACAGCCATCTACCACTGAGGCACGATGACCTGAAAGAGAAGAAAAATGTAACGTTTTCTTCTTTTTACATTTTAGTAATTTATACAGAAGGGGTCACTAGCCCCTTGCTCCGGGCATTTTAGTCGTCTCTTAGGACACGCATGGCTTACAGAGGAAGGATTCTTCTCCATCTACTTTACTTTCATTTTCTATCAAAAGATAAAAATATGTAAATTATGGTTTGTATATGTATATACACATGTACATACTAATAACTACATCTACAAACTCAAACAGACGATAGTTTAAAGTAATTTAATGAGCTTATTATGACCTCTATATGCATCAAGTACCTAAATACTGTAATAGAATTGTGATGGATGAGTTTGTGACAGCTTCAATTCATTTTGTTCATTTAAATTTTGATTCTGCTATTGAGAAATATTCCATAATACCCTGAGAAGGACGGTACTTTTTTATTCAGAGCAACAGTGGCTGGCAAGTGCTGTACTTGCTGGAATATGCAGGCCCAGGCCCTTTTCCACCAGTGGCCACTTCACAGAAGTGGCTTTTTCTTCTCCCTCACTGGCCTCACTGGTACTGATCCACGGTTCTCATTTTCCACTGCTTCATCTGCTTTCTCTACTTGTCCAGAGGTCACCGATTCTTTTTTCTTGGCCTCATGCTCATAAACAAGAGCCCTCCCAGTGTCTTTTGCAGTACGTTTGGCAATTCCTTTTACTCCTAAGGAGGAAATGTTATGTCCTACCAAAGCAGTTTGTCCAACAGCATACAAGGTATTGTCAGCCAAATTTCCAGCATCATCACCATACCTGCCAGAGAAGATCACCATAAGGCATGCTTTAGTAATATAAGTAAAACTCTACATGTACAGTACTACAGTTATATCAACCTTTAACTAGCAACTAAACAATAACTTGTAAACAAACTTCTTTAATTACCACACCAGCTATCTCCTACCAAGGAGGGGTGACAAAAAAAAAAGGAAACAATCACCATCATTTATTCAACAGCTGTATTGCCAGACAGTATTCCCACTTCTTCAAAATGCAGGCAATTTACTATCCTCCTCCAGGACTCAAGTCCAGCTAACTAGTGTTCCAAAATACCTTTATGTTTACATTTTGATAAAATACTCACCTTGGTTCTAAATATTCAAACAATAAACAAGACAGAACACTTTATACTACAAAATATAATTCCATCTAACACTTAAGAGTGGTTTTGAGCCATGACTTGTCCATATGTCTAACATTTCAGATCACGTATATCTTTAGTACTGTATTGCAAGAATTTCTCTTATTTAAAATTCCCCTAATTCAGAAAATGCAAAATCAAATTTGGAATGATAAGAGATCCAAATACAGTGGACCCCCGCCTAACGAACACCCCGGAAATCGTACAATTATGTAAGTATAATATTGTAAATGCTTGTGGAAGTGTATTTTTGGGGGTCTGAAATAGACTAACCTACGTGACATTATTTCTTAAGGAAGTAAATTCGTTTGGTAATGGCACTTGAGCAGGCTTCTGGAATGAATTTTTTTCATTAAGCGGGGGTCCACTGTACTCTATGCGCAATTTAGGCAGAAATTCAGAATTTTCCTACAGAAAATAAACCTACAGTAATTCTGCCCTGGATCTATACATTCTTCATAAACCTAATTTTCTCCTTCCTTTCTAAATGACCTAACCAATTTACTGTAGTATTTTTCATTGCCTCAGCAAAGCAAAAAAAACCACAAGAAACTGATGGAGGAAGGTTGCCAATACTGTATTTGGATGACCAAATTTCTCATACAGTGGACCCCCGAGTAACGAACACCCCGGAAATCGTACAATTATGTAAGTATAATATTGTAAATGCTTGTGGAAGTGTATTTTTGGGGGTCTGAAATAGACTAACCTACGTGACATTATTTCTTAAGGAAGTAAATTCGTTTGGTAATGGCACTTGAGCAGGCTTCTGGAATGAATTTTGTTCGTTACTCAGGGGTCCACTGTACCCCCCGGTTAACGGCCATAATTTGTTCCAGAATGCTGTTCAAGTGCCATTACCGAACGAATTTATTAACATAAGGAATAATGTAAATTAGATTAGTCCTTTTGGACCCCCAAACATACACTTACAAAAGCACTTACAAAAATACATTTACATAATTGTTAGTGTTTGGAGCAGGCCGTTAATCGGGGGTCCACTGTACTTCAAAAACATTTTATAAAAAATCAAAAGTATATAAACTTTAGTACAGGTTGGCCATCATTAATCCGGCATCATTGGGACCTGTAGTGTGCCGGATTAGTGAGTTTGCCGGATTACAGAGTGGTTAGGTTAGGATACACTTAATTAACCTATCAATAGAGACTGCTATATCTTCATCATTTTCATCACTGCTTTCTCCTCCACTAGCTTGCTACTGTGGATTTACAACCAACTGCACAATTTCTGAGTCAGTATAATGATGAAATTTGAGTCAGTATAATGATTTGAGTGAGTATAATGATGAAATTTAAAATTATGCTAGCCGAAATTAGTGCCAGATTATTGATGAAACCGGATAACTGATTGCCGGATTAGTGATGGCTGACCTGTACTGTATTTAGAGAGGGGAGCAATGTGGCAGATGTTGCAAGTGTATAGAATAGGCAGTAAGATACTAAATGCTGTAAAGAGTTTTTATGAGGATAGTGAGGCTTAGGTTAGGGTGTGTAGGAGAGAGGGAGATTACTTCCGGTAAAAGTAGGTCTTAGACAGGGATGTGTAATGTCACCATGGTTGTTTAACCCTTTGACTGTTTCGGTCGTATATATACATCTTACGAGCCACTGTTTCGGACGTATTAAGACGCATAAATTCTAGCGGCCTCAAATCAAGCACTTGAGCAGCATTCTGGAACGAATTTTCGGCGAAAACCGAGGGACCACTGTATAAACAATCAGAAAAATAATCTTAACATTTTGATAAGAATTTTTTTTTTCGAATATTTTGCGACAACAGGAGAGCACTCAGGATTAGGGGTTGCAACAGTCAAGGGGTTAATATATTTATAGATGGGGTTGTAAAAGAAGTAAATGCTAGGGTGTTGGGGAGAGGGGTGGGATTAAATTATGGTATAAGCAGCTGCTTACTTCTGCCAACAGTAACAAAACCTACAAGAATCTCGGAGACTAGTGTCTCCTTACTAGACCACATCTGGACAAACACATTATTCCCATTAAAATCAGGCATAATCACAGATAACACAACTGACCACTATCCTACCTTCCTCATAACCAACCTAGGTAAATTGCCTCAAGATACAACTAATATCACCTTCCGACTACAAAATGAGTCATCTATTAATAACTTTATTATGGCAATGAGTAACACTGACTGGCAAAATGAACTAGCAATCAACCGAGATATTGATGTGTAAATATTTTTTTAAAAAAGACCAAATACCTCTATAACATGCATTGCCCTAAAAAACTAAGCAGATCACAGCTAAGAGACTTAACAGCCCCTGGCTTACAAACAGCATCCTCAAATCCACTAATAAAAAACACCTATATGAAAAGCAGTACAGACTGGGGCTAATACCTAGGGACCAGACTAAACATTACTCGTCCATACTAACCATCCTGATAAGGAGGTCAAAAAATCTGTATTATGAAAACAGATTACATAGCGTAAAAGGTGATATGAAAAAGACCTGGAAAACCGTATCAGAAATTCTAGAATTTCTGAAATCAGATGGGGAGTTTGACTGGGGCGGTACATCTGTCAAATGATAACGCAGGTGTCCTAAGGCCAGCTCAGCGTGGACAGAAACCTCGCGTAGAGCAAAAGAGCAAATGCTGGCTTGATCCGGATTCTCAGTACGAATACGGACTGCGAAAGCAAGGTCTATCGATCCTTTTGACTTTATGAGTTTTAAGCAAGAGGTGTCAGAAAAGTTACCACAGGGATAACTGGCTTGTGGCGGCCAAGCGTTCATAGCGACGTCGCTTTTTGATCCTTCGATGAACCCCTCCTCCAACCAACTGATACTGCCAACAAACTTAATGTCTTCTTCTCAACCGTAGGAAAAAATCTAGCGAGCAGAATCCCAAGCTCAAACACTCAACCAACAGATTACCTCACTGGTAACTAACCAAATACTCTATTTTTATCACCAACTAACCCAACCAAAATCTCCCTCATCATCAAAACACTTAAGAACAAAGCAGGAGACCTAAATAACTTACCACCTTTTATGTATAAAAAAGCTTCTCATGTACTGTCACCAATTATTGCAACTCTCTTTAACAAATCCATTGAATCTTCCACCTTCCCATCAATTCTCAAAATAGCAAGGGTCACCCTGATCCACAAAGGAGGTGATCCAACTATAATAATAATAATAATATTAATAGTTTATTTAGACATGGTACAATGATACATAGGTATAAATGAGATGTACATGCCAAAAGCCCCTAATATGCTGTGCATTGCGGGCATTCTTAGGACTATTTAATAGTAGACTACGTACATGGTAAAAAATTATGGTTGATAATTTATAAAATAAGTATAATTGTGTATATCTAAGTTATAAAATTTGAATATAAGTTGAACATAATTTATTAATTGTAGCAATGCAACTAATTGAGTGAGATAATAATTTAAAACAATTAATTGCATTGCAGTTACAGTTTACGTGGTCATTATAATGTAAATGTTATAGAAACAGTTAGCTTAGTATGTAATATTCATAACAGGTTTTTACATTTAAGTGATTAATCAGGTTTTTACATTTAAGTGATTATTCTACTTTGTTGGGAATGTTTGATATTGAGCATTTAGGTTTGGGTGAGAAGGTGGTTTTTTAGCATTGTTTTGAATTGGGGTACAGGCAGGGTTTCTTTGCCAATGACAGGTAATGAATTCCAAATTTTCGTGCCTTTTATATGCATTGAGTTTTTACATAGTGTTAGATGGACATAGGGAACATCGAGGAGTGATCTGTGTCTAGTGTTATAGTCATGTGTCCTGTTAAAATTGGTAGGGAGAAGTTTGAGTGGTGGGTTAATATTTGCATAGTGTTCTATGTATGTAATAGGCACAGTAAAAAGTATGAATGTCTTGTATGGTGAGTAAGTTTAGGTTTTTGAATATTGGTGGAGTATGTTGTCTGGAGTGTGAATTTGTTATCATTCTAACTGCTGCCTTTTGTTGTGTTATTAATGGTCTGAGATGAGTTATTGATGTAGAGCCCCATGCGCAGATTCCATAGGTGAGGTAGGGGTAAACGAGTGAGTGATATAGGGTAAGGAGAGCTGGTTGTGGAACATAGTACCGTATCTTGGATAGTATTCCCACGGTCTTTGAGACTTTCTTGGAAATTTGTTGTATATGTGTCTGAAATTTGAGGCCACTGTCAAGATGGATTCCTAAGAATTTTCCCTCTGTGAGTTTTGTGATAGGGGACCCATTTATCATTATGTTAAGTGGTGCGTTTGTAGCTCTGTTCCAAAACTGAATAAAATAGGTTTTATCAATATTGAGAGTAAGTTTGTTAGTCATCATCCAGGTAGATATTTTCTGCAATTCAGTATTTACAGTGTTGGCTAGTATGTCTGGGCTTGGGTGCGAGATAACGCATGTAGTGTCATCTGCAAATAGTATGGGTTTGAGTAGTTGAAATGCATTTGGTAGGTCGTTAATGTAAATGAGAAAGAGGAGTGGGCCAATTGACCCCTGAACAACTAACTACAGGCCAATAACTAACTTACCCCTTCTTTCTAAAATCTTTGAAAAATTCATAAACAAGTTTATTCCTACCTAGTCTCCCTCAACATACTCAACCCCAGTCAGTTTAGATTCAGGCCGAAAAAAAGCACAAATGATGCTATAATACACATGCTTGAACTAATATATAAGGCACTCGAAAAAAAGAACTCCCCCTTGGAATCTTCATCAATCTACGGAAAGCTTGTGATACAGGTGATCATGACTTACTGCGCCTAAAGTTAACTCATTATGGAATAAGAAGGCACTCTCTCAACTATCTGAAGTCATACCTTAGCAGCAGAAACCAGTATGTATACATAAACGGAGCTAACTCTACCACACATCCAGTAACTGTTGGTGTCCCACAAGGTAGTGTCCTTGGCCCACTTCTCTTTCTCATTTACATCAATGATTTACCAAACGCATCTAAACTCCTTAACCCTTAAACTGTCCACATGTAGATACACGTTCACCTGCGTACTGCTCCGAATATTTTGAAAAAAAAAAAATCATTTTTTTTTTTTAAAATGAAGAGTGCATTTTTTATAAACAGGATAGGCTAAAAAAAATTTTTTTTAGGGCCAGTACTTATCGAGATATAAGCCCGCCAATTTGGTGCTGGATGCTCACCTGACTTCAACATCAAGTCCTGCCGCTTGCAGAAGTATTGCCGATATACTTTTTTTTTCTAGTTTTCATTTTAATTTATATAATTTTTGTGTTCTGATAATTACAATTTACAATAGTTCCTGTGATTTCATAGCCAATCTTTGTTCTAACACTAATATTATGTACTGAAATAGTACTCAAATAGTCACAATCACACCAACAGGTGAACATTTTCGCCTACCTTGGTCATTTACTATTGTCTATAAATATATATGAAGTATTTATAGGTCCCAGCAATGTTTTAGACATCCAGGAGTATATATGAAACTCCTTGAAAAATGGTGTTATGACAATTGCCAGATAACTACTGATAAGGCAGTGACATTGATGAATGAATGTGTGCAGGGAACCCTTGTTCTTTCACTCTGTGTCTGTCTGTCTGTCTGGATCTGTCTGTCTGGATCTGTCTGTCTGGATCTGTCTGTCTGGATCTGTCTGTCTGGATCGTCTGTCTGGATCTGTCTGTCTGAATCTGTCTGTCTGGATCTGTGTCTGAATCTGTCTGTCTGAATCTGTCTGTCTGAATCTGACCGTCTGAATCTGACCGTCTGAATCTGTCCGTCTGAATCTGTCCGTCTGAATCTGTCCGTCTGAATCTGTCCGTCTGAATCTGTCCGTCTGAATCTGTCCGTCTGAATCTGTCCGTCTGAATCTGTCCGTCTGAATCTGTCCGTCTGAATCTGTCCGTCTGAATCTGTCCGTCTGAATCTGTCTGTCTGAATCTATCTGTCTCTGAATCTGTCTGTCTCTGAATCTGTCTGTCTCTGAATCTGTCTGTCTCTGAATCTGTCTGTCTGAATCTGTCTGTCTGAATCTGTCTGATCTTGTCGAATCTGTCTGTCTGAATCTGTCTGTCTGAATCTGTCTGTCTGAATCTGTCTGTCTGAATCTGTCTGTCTGAATCTGTCTGTCTGAATCTGTCTGTCTGAATCTGTCTGTCTGAATCTGTCTGTCTGAATCTGTCTGTCTGAATCTGTCTGTCTGAATCTGTCTGTCTGAATCTGTCTGTCTGAATCTGTCTGTCTGAATCTGTCTGTCTGAATCTGTCTGTCTGAATCTGTCTGTCTGAATCTGTCTGTCTGAATCTCGTCTGTCTGAATCTGTCTGTCTGAATCTGTCTGTCTGAATCTGTCTGTCTGAATCTGTCTGTCTGAATCTGTCTGTCTGAATCTGTCTGTCTGAATCTGTCTGTCTGAATCTGTCTGTCTGAATCTGTCTGTCTGAATCTGTCTGTCTGAATCTGTCTGTCTGAATCTGTCTGTCTGA
>WNWK01004538.1:0-67474 GCA_009830355.1 Cherax destructor | reverse complement strand
ACTTTATATTGTGCTTACTACATACATAGGACACTGCACTCTAATATAAACCCTCCTCTTAAACTCCTCCTTGACAGCTGCAACAGAACACACAACCATAATACAAGTCACAGATCACTATGATATCCCTCGTGTCCATCTCTCTCTATGCAAAAATGTTATGCACAAAAAGGGCCCTAAGATTTGGAATTCACTGCCAGAGAAAACAAAAGGACCACTGTTTGGGAATCAGTTCAAGAGACTTCTTAGAAAAAATCACTTACTCACCCAAAGCTAAACTGCTTCCAAGCTGCTTTCAAATTCACCTCCATTACCACATAATGTGTTAAGGATCACAGTGTCACTTACCTAAATCTCAAAAGTTCAAAAATAGATGCCCAAAGTTCATTACATTACTTAATACTATATTGTAAAAAAAAAAAAAAAATCAATACCTGACCAAAACAATACTGCCTTACACTCGATTGTAACATTCTCATACTGTAAACTACTTTCAACAATGCACATTGTAATATTCCCATATTGTAATTTAAATAATTTTACTGTTGATATATAAAGTGGTACCCCGGATTTCGTACAGCTCCCAACTCAAACAATTATGTAAGTGTATTTTTGGGAGTCTGAAATGGACTAATCTAATTTACATTTGTCCTTATGCGACAAATTCCTTCGGTAACGGCACTCGAACAGCCTTCTGGAACAAATTATTGAAGAAAATCCGGGGTACCACTGTACAACCTATATAATACAGTGGACCCCCGAGTAACGAACACCCCGGAAATCATACAATTATGTAAGTAGTATAATATTGTAAGTGCTTGTGGAAGTGTATTTTTGGGGGTCTGAAATAGACTAACCTACATGACATTATTCCTTAAGGGAGTAAATTCGCTCAGTAATGGCACTTGAGCAGGCTTGTGGGATGAAGTTTTTACATTACTCGGGGGTCCACTGTACTTTCAACTTGTCCTATTGTAATATTCCCATATTGTAACTTGAGTAAATTTTACCCCATTTTACTTTCTCAACTATATGTACATCTTTTTATCATGTCACAATAAAACATTATTATTATTACTGTTTCCTATACAGTAGGGCCCCACTTATACGGCAGGTTAGGTTCCAGGCTAGTGCCTTAAAGCAGACATCGCCGAAAAGCAGAACGCCATTTTTTTCCACTTCTAAATGCATATAAATGCCAGACAACAAGCTTACATTAACTTATATTAAGTTAGCAATAGCACTAGGCATTAAAAAACACAATAAAAAGTAAGATACACACAGAGTACACTTATTACTTACCTTAAAGTATTAACATTGGCTTAAAATAGTCTGTGAACCAATTTATGAAAAGATCAGTAGTCATCCAAGCTTTTGAATTGGATTTATAATAAACAGGGAGGCTACCTTTTGCATAGTTCTTTAGGGCCCTAGGATTCTCTGAGTGATAAATTATCATAGGTCTTAACTTGCAATCCCCAGCAGCATTAGCTCCTAGCAAGAGTGTTAGTTGAAGACTCAGATGAGTCAAGGGATGTTAGGAAGCATTTCTTCAGCCATAGAGTAGTCAGGAAGTGTAATAGTCTGGAAAGTGATGTAGTGGAGGCAGGAACCATACATAGCTTTAAGACGAGGTATGATAAAGATCATGGAGCAGGGAGAGAGAGGACCTAGTAGCGGTCAGTGAAGAGGTGGGGCCAGGAGCTAAGTCTCGACCCCTGCAACAACAATTAGGTGAGTACACTCTTGGGTTATCCTGGGTTCTCTACACATATGCTGCTATATGTAACTGTATTTGATGGCTATCTCAGCGATCAACATATACCTTGTTAGTAAGTTTATTCAGGTATACACAAATAGTTATAGATTATCATACATAGCAGAATATGCGTAGACAACCTAGGATAACCCAAAAAAGTCAGTTCACTGAGTTTAATCATTTCTAACTTGGCACTTAAAGTAAGAGGCTTACGACTCCTCTTTTTATCACAACTAAGCTTAGACGCCATAAACAAACAATACCATTACGATTTCGTGAGTCATTTAGACGCCATAGTCAATGAGAGCCAACTAGTAAACGAAAGAGTAAACGAGAGAGAGAGAACGAGATACGGAGTTCAGACAAGGTAAAAAAACAAACTGAACAGGTAGTGGGCGATCACTCGGTCAGGCGAAATGAATGCGATTAATACGTGTCCACTTTTAGTTCATTCACATACGTTTGTAAGAGTTTGCGAGACTTTTACCTCAAAATAATTTTTTTATTAATAATAATAATTACCTCACAATACAAATACTCTTACATTGTGTACAAGTTAGTACAAAATAAACAAACAACAACACTCCCATTCTCATGCAACACACTATTTTTAGAGTTAATGATAGTATTACCATTATTATTATCATAATAGAAAAGAAGTGCTAAACCCACAAGGGTCGTGAATAACTATATATAGAGTGAAGGCATATGAAAGGAATATTTTTCTACAGTTATCCCTCAATGTTTGACTAGAGAAAACGTAATTCTTCCGACTTCTACAAAGTCGCTTGGTAAACAAATATCATAATTGTCAATTTTTATTCTGTGGGTGTTTGTATCATGTTTATATGCTATGTAACACGTTTTTTAAATTATTTTGAAGAAAATATCATAGATGAATTAATGAAAATGTCTATATTAACGTAACATAAGACATTTAATGTGCGCAAGAGTGATTATTATTAGTATTACGTAATGTTTTCCCTCCGCCCGGCAACCACAACTATATAGCATATAAACATAGCACATAAACAGCATGTTAATATGCTATGTAACGTGTTTCTCATATAATTTTGAAGAATATATCATAGATGGATTAATGAAAATGTCTATATTGACGTAAAATTGGACATTTAATGTGCGCAAGAGTGATGATTACATAATAGAGATATGTGCTCACGGAAAATGTAAACAAACCAGGTGGCGCGCGCCGTATCTGAAAGACGCTCGCCGTATACAAAAGTTTTGGTCATAATTTGAACTCGCCGTATGAACGGAACGCCGACAGACGAAACGCCGAAAAGCGGGGCCCTACTGTACAGTGGACCCACGAGTTTCGTAAAAACTTCACTCCTGAAGTCTGCTCAAGTGCCATTACCGAACGAATTTACTCCCTTAAGGAAAAATGTCACGTAGGTTAGTCTATTTCAGACCCCCAAAAATACACTTCCACAAGCACTGACAATATTATACTTACATAATTGTACGATTTCCGGGGTTTACGAAACTCGGGGGTCCACTGTATATAAAAACAGATGTACAGTACAACTTTAACAAACTACGATCTATTTGTCTAGTATTAAGTAGTCTGTAAGCCATTAAATTTAGTCTGCCCATAATGCCATGGCATGATAGTGGCTCTCTTTGCACTGCAACTCATTATTGTAATTACACACTGTAAACTATCTACAGTGGAACCCCGGATTATGGCCGGTTAACTTCCAGAATGCTGTTCGAGTGCCATTACTGAACGAATTTGTTCCCATAAGGAATAATGTAAATTAGATTAGTCCTTTCAGACCCCCTAAAAATACATTTACAAAAATACTTACATAATTGTTCGAGTTGGGAGCAGTACAAAATCCGGGGGTCCGCTGTATGTATTTATGAATCCCTACAACAAGTCAATCACATTGTAAACTTTCAAAGAAATAAATATTTGTATTTGTATGGGGAATCAAGTACAAAATGGGAGTTGACACAGCTACTTTTTGCTAATGATACTGTGCTTATGGGAGATTCTAAAGAAAAGTTGCAAAGGTTAGTGGACGAGTTTGGGAGGGTGTGTAAAGGTAGAAAGTTGAAAGTGAACATTGATAAAAGTAAGGTGATGAGGGTATCAAACTATTTAGATAAAGAAAAATTGGATATCACATTGGAGAGAGGGAGTATGGAAGAAGTGAATGTTTTTGGATATTTGGGAGTTGATTTGTCAGCAGATGGGTTTATGAAGGATGAAGTTAACCATAGAATTGATGAAGAAAAAAAGGTGAGTGGTGCGTTGAGGTATTTGTGGAGACAAAAAAACGTTATCCATGGAGGCAAAGAAGGGAATGTATGAAAGTATAGTGGTACCAACACTCTTATATGGGTGTGAAGCTTGGGTTGTAAATGCTGTATCGAGGAGGTGCCTGGAGGCAGTGGAGATGTCCTGTCTAAGGGCAATGTGTGGTGTAAATATTATGCAGAGAATTCGGAGTGTGGAAATTAGGAGGAGGTGTGGAGTTACTAAAAGTATTAGTCAGAAAGCTGAAGAGGGGTTGTTGAGGTGGTTTGGTCATTTAGAGAGAATGGATCAAAGTAGAATGACTTGGAGAGCGTATAAATCTGTAGGTGAAGGAAGGCGGGGTAGGGATAGTCCACAAAAAGGTTGGAGGGAGGGGGTAAAGGAGGTTTTGTGTGCAAGGGGCTTGGACTTCCAGCAAGCATGTGTGAGCATGTTAGATAGGAGTGAATGGAGATGAATGGTTTTTGGGACCTGATGACCTGTTGGAGTGTGAGCAGGGTAATATTTAGTGAAGGGATTCAGGAAAACCAGTTAGCCGGACCCGAGTCCTGGAAATGGGAAGTACAATGCCTGCACTTTAAAGGAGGAGTTTGGGATGTTGGCAGTTTGGAGGGATTATGTTTTATGTATTGTATACAGTGGACCCCCAAGTAACGAACACCACAGAAATCGTACAATTATGAAAGTATAATATTGTAAGTACTTGTGGAAGTATATTTTTGAGGGTCTGAAATAGACTAACCTACGTGACATTTTTTCTTAGAGTAAATTTGTTCGATAATGGCACTTGAGCAGGCTTCTGGAGTGAAGTTTGTACGTTACTCGGGGGTCCACTGTATATCTTTATATATGCTTCTAAACTGTCATATCTGAGCGCCTCTGCAAAGACAGTGATTATGTATGAATGAGGTGAAAGTGTTGAATGATGATGAAAGTATTTTCTTTTTGGGGATTTTCTTTCTTTTTGGATCACCCTTCCTCGGTGGGAGACGGCCGACTTTGCTTCCCACTTGCAAAACTTACTAGTAAGTACAAGTAACTGGTTTCTTTGAATCCCTCTATAAATATTACCAGTACCACAGATCCTACAGAAAACTTGCCTTCATTCACTCCAATTTAACAAGCTCACATATGCCTAATAGACACTTATGGCCCTACCTCATTCACATTTTCCTTTCACCTCTTCCTTGGATTTCCCATCCACCAAGGTTTAAATACACCGGATATTTCATGAACCCTTTTTCCAGTCTTTACAGTGGACCCCCGAGTTTCGTAAAAATTTCACTCCTGAAGTCTGCTCAAGTGCTATTACCGAACGAATTTACTCCCTTAAGGAAAAATGTCACGTAGGTTAGTCTATTTCAGACCCCCAAAAATACACCTCCACAAGCACTTACAATATTATACTTACATAACTGTACGATTTCCGAGGTTTACGAAACTCGGGGGTACACTGTATACAGCATTTTTCACACTACAATTAAGGTTTTTAATTTCTTCACTCCGTATTTTTTTCTTAACATGCTAGCCATCTCTCACCAAGGCAGGGTGATAAAAAAGAAAAGAAAAAGGACATTTTCACCATTATTCACACTATCACTGTCTTCGCAGAGGCGCACAGATATGATAGTTTAGATGTCACTCTCAACAGCAAATGTCCCAAACCCCTCCTTTAAAGTGCAGGCATTGTACTTCCCACTCCAGGACGGAAGTCCGGCTAACTGGTTTTCCTGAATCCCTTCAGGAAATATTACCCTGCTCACACTCCAACAGCTCGTCAAATTCCAAAAACCATTTGTCTCCATTTACTCCTGTCTAACATGCTCACACATGCCTGCTATATGTCCAAGCCTCTTGCACACAAAACTTTTTACCCCCTCCCTCCATCTTTTCCTAGGACAGCCCCTACCCCTCCTTCCCTCCACTACAGATTTATACACCCTTTCAAGTCATCCTATTGTGCTCCATCCTCTCTAAATGCAGGAAAGAAACCAAAATACTCTACTAAATACATAATAAAATACTGTACACACAGTTTAGATACTAAAATAATCTGTGAAATTAAATGAGCAAAAAGTATAACATAACCAGTGGGTTTTGTTTATATCAAATGTCTTACATCGAAGCATGTTGTATAGAGGTCCATTATAGAGGATTTACAGTATTTTCAATACCTTACTCTTTCTGCATTCACCAGCAAAGAGAAAATTAAATGTAAGATAATATGCAGTATGACAAAACACTTGCAAGGGACTAAAGGGCCTAAAGGAAAAAATAACAATGACTCAACATGCAAGATATTATGAAGGAAAATACTTGCCCAAATTCTTAGAACAGAAAAAACTTGAATAATTTCCTTTTTTTAACACGTCGGCCATTTCCTACCGAGGCAGGGTGACTCAAAAAGAAAAACCCAAAAATAAAGAAAAAACTTTCATCATCATTCAACACTTTCACCATAACTCATACATAATCACTGTCTTTGCAAAGGCACTCAGATATGACAGATTAGAAGTCCCTCTAAACTGCCAATATCCCAAACCCCTCTTTTAAAATGCAGGCAATGTACTTCCCATTTCCAGGACTCAAGTCCGGCTAACCGGTTTCCTTGAATCCCTTCACTAAATATTACCCTGCTCACACTCCAACAGCTCATCAGGTCCCAAAAACCATTTGTTTCCATTCACTTCTATCTAACACGCTCAAGCATGCTTGCTGGAAGTTCAAGCTCCTCGCCCACAAAACCTCCTTTACTCCCTCCCTCCAACCTTTTCGTGGACGAACCCTACCCTGCCTTCCTTCCCCTACAGATTTATACGCTCTCCAAGTTGTTCTACTTTGTTCCATTCTCTCTAAATGACCAAACCACCTCAACAATCCCTCTTCAGCCTTCTGACTAATACTTTTAGTAACTCCACACATTCTCCTAATTTCCACACTCCAAATTCTCTGCATAAAATTTACACCACACATTGCCCTTAGACATGACATCTCCACTGCATCCAGCCACCTCCTCGATGCAGCATTTACAACCCAAGCTTCACACCCATCTAAGAGTGTTGGTACCACTATACTTTCGTACATTCCCTTCTTTGCCTCCATGGATAACGTTTTTTTGTCTCCTCATATACCTCAACGCACCACTCACCTTTTCTCCTTCATCAATTCTATGGTTAACCTCATCCTTCATAAACCCATCCACTGACAAGTCAACTCCCAAATATCTGAAAACATTCACTTCTTCCATACTTCCTCTCTCCAATGTGATATCCAAGTTTTCTTTATCTAAATCGTTTGATACCCTCATCACCTTACTCTTATCTATGTTCACTTTCAATTTTCTACCTTTACACACCCTCCCAAACTTGTCCACTAACCTTCACAATTTTTCTTTAGAATCTCTCAAAAGCACAGTATCATCAGCAAAAAGTAACTGTGTCAACTCCCATTTTGTATTTGATTCCCCATAATTAAATCCCACCCCTCTCCCCAACACCCTAGCATTTACTTCTTTTACAACCCCATCTATAAATATATTAAACAACCATGGTGACATTACACATCCCTGTCTAAGACCTACTTTTACCAAAAGTTATCTCCCTCTCTCCTACACACCCTAACCTGAGCCTCACTATCCTCATAAAAACTCTTTACAGCATTTAGTAACTTACTACCTATTCCATACACTTGCAACATCTGCCACATTGCTCCCCTATTGCTACCAGTATAAATTACACTAATGATACTGCATATCCACAAAATTTGAACAAAAATTAAAATACTGTACCTCTATCGTGCAAACATAGTAAAGCAGATACATGTACTGTGGAAATTATTTGGAATTTGAGGAAAGAGTAATATAGGAAGACTGTTGGGAAAAAATACAATTCTCAGTAGTTATTCTGGCTAATTAAGTATGTGTAATTAGAAATGGTACTCTGTTCATTTTATGATGAACCTGCTTAGCCCCTCCAGCAAGTTAATGCATCAAGTAGCTATAATTAGGAAAGTGTAACCTTCAAGGGGTAATGCCTTCATGCTGAAGTGCTCATGATCCAAGAAATTGGAGCTACTCTTCCCTTCCTTGAATTAAACCTGGTTGCCTCTCAATTCCCACATGGGAATTGTGGGTTTAGCACTTCCCCATGAACACTAATAATCAGGGAGATATACTGAAATCAAACTCCATACTTATGAGTGATCACTTTGACAGTGTTATCAGTAATACTGGAGGCTAAAGTGGCTGCAGCAGTTTCTAAACTCATGTAGATGGCGGAGGCTCCTCGTAATGCTCCTGCTGCTACTTCCATCACACCTTCGACCTGTTGGTTGGTATAGTACAAATGTCAAGTCACACTTCCTTCCTAAAAGTCCAAATCATTCTTTAACAATATGCTGAAAACTTGTAATAAAAAAAATGCAACAGTTCAAAAAGTATGTTTGAGCTTCAAACAGACAGCTTACTGGTTTTATGATTACCATGCCTGCCTATGGTGCAGTGGTAAAGAAATGAACTTTGTAATCTTAAGATCAATAGATTGTTGATTCAATGTGTAAGCTTTCTATTGAACTGTCTAAGTTTAGCAAACTTACTCCTTCATTCCAGAGGTTCAGATGGAGTGACAATTGGCTGTTGGAGAGCATGAGTGCTAATAAAGTCAAGTTCATGTTAGAACATTAATAAATCAGGATTCAGACAAGAATTTAAACATGTAATAGGAGACATCAGTACTGTATAGTATACAAAATTAACTAATTACAGTGGACCCTCTGTTTTCGTGATTAATCCGTTCCAAAGAGTCTGACGAATGCCGAAAATCACGAAAACCGAAATCATTTTCCCCATAAGAAATAATGTAAATCCAATTAATCCGTTCCAGACACCCAAAAGAATTAACAAAAAATAATTTTTTAAGAGATTAAATATAGATTTACATACAGAAAACAATGACAAATCAATATAAAGCACTAATAAAATGTATAAATGAACATTTAACATCACACTTACCTTCATTGAACTCTTGTTGGTGTATGGAAGACTGGGAGGAGGAGAGAGGGAGGACTGATTATTGTTTGAAAGGGGAATCCCCTTCCATGATGACTTCAGGTACCAAGTCCTTATCCGGGGTTACTTCCCTTCTTTGTTTCTTACTGGCACTAGGACCAGCTTGAGAGTCACTGGACCCCTGTCGCACAATTTTTTTTTCAGAGATCTGTTTCTGGCATCTCTAAAGATTTGCCTAAAATGGAACAAGGCAATGGCATTGAACATGTTGCAGACAAGACCTGCAACAGCTTTGTTAGGGTGATGTTCCTCCACAAACGTTTGCACCTCACTCCACTTTGCACAAATGTCCTTAATCACTGAAGAAGGAACCTTCTTCCCTCTTTCTTCCTCCTCCTCTGAAGCAATTTCCTCAGCTGTGGTTTGTTGCTGTTACAGATGAAGGTCTTGCAGCTCTTCAGTGGTTAGCTCTTCACTGTGGTCGTCCAACTCTTCCACATCCTGGCCACTCACATCCAACCCCATGGACTTCCCCAAAGCCACAATAGATTCCACAACAGGCATAGGGTTGTCAGGTGTGGGGGGAAGTACCCTGGCTGGTGTGTGGGGAAGTACCCTGGCTGGTGTGTATGGGGAAGTACCCTGGCTGGTGTGTATGGGGAAGTACCCTGGCTGGTGTGTGTGTGTGTGTGTGTGGGGACGTACCCTGGCTGATGTGTGTGTGGGGAAGTACCCTGGCTGGTGTGTGTGTGGGGGGGAAGTACCCTGGCTGGTGTGAGTGGGGAAGTACCCTGGCTGGTGTGTGTGTGGGGAAGTACCCTGGCTGGGGTGTGTGTGTGTGGGGAAGTACCTGGCTGGTGTGTGTGTGGGAAGTACCCTGGCTGGTGTGTGTGTGTGGGGAAGTACCCTGGCTGGTGTGTGTGTGGGGAAGTACCCTGGCTGGTGTGTGTGTGGGAAGTACCCTGGCTGGTGTGTGTGTGGGAAGTACCCTGGCTGGTGTGTGTGTGGGAAGTACCCTGGCTGGTGTGTGTGTGGGGAAGTACCCTGGCTGGTGTGTGTGTGGGGAAGTACCCTGGCTGGTATGTGTGTGGGAAGTACCCTGGCTGGTGTGTGTGTGGGGAAGTACCCTGGCTGGTGTGTGTGTGGGGAAGTACCCTGGCTGGTGTGTGTGTGGGGAAGTACCCTGGCTGGTGTGTGTGTGCGGAAGTACCCTGGCTGGTGTGTGTGTGCGGAAGTACCCTGGCTGGTGTGTGTGGGGAAGTACCCTGGCTGGTGTGTGTGGGAAGTACCCTGGCTGGTGTGTGTGGGGAAGTACCCTGGCTGGTGTGTGTGGGGAAGTACCCTGGCTGGTGTGTGTGTGTGTGGGAAAGTACCCTGGCTGGTGTGTGGGAAAGTACCCTGGCTGGTGTGTGGAAGTACCCTGGCTGGTGTTGGGAAGTACCCTGGCTGGTTTGTGTAAAGAAGTACCCTGGCTGGTTTGTGTGTGGGGAAGTACCCTGGCTGGTTTGTGTGTGGGGAAGTACCCTGGCTGGTTTGTGTGTGGGGAAGTACCCTGGCTGGTTTGTGTGTGGGGAAGTACCCTGGCTGGTTTGTGTGTGGGAAGTACCCTGGCTGGTTTTTGTGTGGGGAAGTACCCTGGCTGGTTTGTGTGTGGGGAAGTACCCTGGCTGGTTTGTGTGTGGGGAAGTACCCTGGCTGGTTTGTGTGTGGGGAAGTACCCTGGCTGGTTTGTGTGTGGGAAGTACCCTGGCTGGTTTTTGTGTGGGGAAGTACCCTGGCTGGTTTGTGTGTGGGGAAGTACCCTGGCTGGTTTGTGTGTGGGGAAGTACCCTGGCTGGTTTGTGTGTGGGGAAGTACCCTGGCTGGTTTGTGTGTGGGAAGTACCCTGGCTGGTTTGTGTGTGGGAAGTACCCTGGCTGGTTTGTGTGTGAGGAAGTACCCTGGCTGGTTTGTGTGTGGGGAAGTACCCTGGCTGGTTTGTGTGTGGGAAGTACCCTGGCTGGTTTTTGTGTGGGGAAGTACCCTGGCTGGTTTGTGTGTGGGGAAGTACCCTGGCTGGTTTGTGTGTGGGGAAGTACCCTGGCACTTTCTCTAGTTTCCTGACGTGCTTGACCAGGTGTGGGTCCCAAACTGGTGCTGCATACTCCAGTAGGTGCCTGACATACACGGTGTACAGTGTCTTGAACGATTCCTTACTGAGGTATCGGAACGCTATTCTCAGGTTTGCCAGTCGCCCATATGCTGCAGCAGTTATCTGGTTGATGTGTGGTTGCAGGGGTCGAAACTCAGCTCATGTGTATGTGTGTGTGTCCCAACAATTAATATTTGCACCGAACTCATTACAGTTGTGACCGTGTGTGGACTAGTGAATTGCTCATTACTTTATAATTTGTTCATGATTGTAACCATGTATAAACATAAGTAAGTAAATTTACTTACTTACATTATTCATTACCTTTATAACTTACTCAGCTATCAAAACTTTGGGGCCCAGTCCCTGGACCCATTATGTACCTCTGTAATCTTTTAACTACCGCCCACAGGATGGGTATGGGGTGCATAATAAAGATATTAAACTAACTAACTGGTTGATGTGTGCTTTCGAAGATGTGCTCGGTATTATACTCACCCCAAGATCTTTCTCCTTGAGTGAGGTTTGCAGTCTTTGGCAACCTAGCCTATACTCTGTCTGCAGTCTTCTTTGCCCTTCGCTGATCTTCATGACTTTGCATTTGGCGGAGTTAAATTCAAGTAGCCAGTTGCTGGACCACGTGTCCAGCCTTTCCAGGTCTCTTTGTAGTCCTGCCTGGTCCTCATCTGATTTAATTCTTCTCATTAACTTCACATCATCTGTAAACAGGGACACTTCTGAGTCTATCCCTTCCGTCATGTCATTCACATATACCAAAAACAGCACTGGTCCTAGGACTGACCCCTGTGGAACCCCACTCGTCACAGGCACCCATTGTGTGAGGGAAAAGTCCATAGATAGGAGTGATGAAAGTGTGAAGGTATGTAGAGTGATGGTTGAATGGTAGTTTGCTTGTTGAGGTGGGGTGAGTGTCTAGCTGCCGCTAAACCTCCCCCTCCTTTTCCACCCGGTGAGAGGTGTACTGCTGGGCTCCGGCCACAGGTTAAAATCACTCGACTGACCACGCCCGACCTCACTTCTGTTTCCGCACGGATCATCGGATTCAAGGCTGAGTGGCGGGCCGGCGTACTCACCAATTAAGAAACAAAGTCATTACCACCAATTCTTCACTACGCCAGTAGTTCCTAAGTCCATACTCTAGAGACCTCTGGCAACTGTACTTTACCAGGGGACAATCTTCACCCGAGTCCCTGATATCATTTGTGACATTGTGGATGTGGAAAATGTTGGATTTTTGGGAAACATCGATACAGCAACACCACCACCACCACCACCACCACCACCACCACCACCACGGAGTCTAACATGGATTCATTGCTTCTGTGTTAACAAGATCAACACATGTAAATATCTAGCTTTGGATCAGATATATATATTTTTGTTTTCATTTTTCTTAAGATAGGATTATTATAGTCATCTTTACGTATTTATTAATTACATTTCTTTCTATTAAAATAAAGTGTTTATTTTTCTTGTTATTATTGTCTTTTTATATTATACTTTTCCTAAGAAGATTGGCAACAACCTTCACACATTGTGATACCTCATCTCATAGCATGACTCGTTGTCTCCCTGTCAGGTATTCTCTGATCCATTGCAGTGCCCTTCCTGTTATATGTGCCTGATCCTCTAGCGTCTACACTAATCTCTTGTGAGGAACTGTCGAAGGCCTTCTTGCAGTCCAGGAAAATGCAGTCAACCCACCCCTCTCTCTCGTGTCTGACTTCTATTACCTTGTCATAAAATTCCAGAAGGTTTGTGACACAGGATTTGCCTTCCATGAATCCATGCTGGTTGTCATTAATAATCTTGTTCCGTTCCAGTTGCTCTACCACTCTCCTGATAATCTTCTCCGTGATTTGCATACTATACACGTTAGTGACACTGGTCTATAATTTAGTGCCTCGTTTCTGTCTCCTTTCTTAAAAATGGAGAAATACATTTGCTGTCTTCTATACCTTAGGTAGATGCCCAGTTTCAAGGTATGTGTTGAAGATTGTGGTTAGTGGCACACACAGCGTCTCTGCTCCCTCTCTAAGGACTCACAGGGAGATGTTGTCCGGTCCCATCACCTATGAGGTATCAAGGTCACTTAGCAGCTTCTTCACCTCCTCTTCAGTTGTATGTATGTCATCCAACACTTGTTGGTATATTCCTTGTTGGTGTCCCCTTCTGTTCTGTCTTCCCAGAGTCCTTCCTGTCTCCACCGTAAATACTTCCTTAAATCTCGTGTTGAGCTCCTCACATATCTCTTGATCATTTCTTGTGCGTTCCCCACCTTCTTTCCTTAGCCTGATCACCTGGTCTTTGACTGTTGTCTTCCTCCTAATGTGGCTATACAGCAGTTTCAGGTCAGACTTGACTTTCGATGTTATATTGTTCTCGTACTGTCACTGGGCCTCCCTCCTTATCTGTGATTACTCATTTCTGGCTCTTCAACTAATCTCCTTATTTTCCTGGGTCCTTTGCCTTCTGTACTTTTTCCATTCCCTAGTGCACTTAGTTTTTGCCTTCCTACACCTTCGGGTAAACCAAGGGCTTGTTTTGGTCTTCCCATTATTTCTGTTGCCCTTGGGAACAAACCTTTCCTCTGCCTCCTTGCATTTTGTTGTTACGTATTCCATCATTTCGTTTACTGACTTTCCTACCAATTCCCTGTCCCACTGAACCTCCTGCAGGAAGTTCCTCATACCTGTGTAGTCCCCCCTTTTATAGTTTGGCTTTTCCCCTTTCAACTCGTTACCCTCTCCACTTGTGCGCGCAGCCACTCGGACATGTTCTGCACTACAGACAAAATCAGAGGAAAGTAATGAAAATAGAGCCTATATATTGACGAAAAAAGTTGGCGATAACCAAAAATCACGAAAACAGAGGGTCCACTGTATAGTTAAATACAAGTTTTAAGGGTGTGAGCAGTCATTCAAAGTCAGTGCTAAAACAAATTTACATTCTTATGAAGAACGGTACAGGTGGGAACTGAACGCATGGCTAGTGAATCTTAAAACTCCAGACTGGTGAGTTAGCCACTGGGCCAGCTGGCTACAATATGATTCATTCAACTAGGTACAGTGGTACCTCTACTTACGAGCAGCTCCCAACTCAAACAATTATGTAAGTGTATTTTTGTAGGTGCTTTTGTAAGTGATTTTTTGGGGTTCTGAAATGGATTAACCTAATTTTCATTATTTCTTATGGGAAAAAATTCCTTCGGTATCGGCACTTGAATAGCCGACTGGAACAAATTTTGCTCGTAAGTAGAGGTACCACTGTACAGTGGACCCCCGGCTAACGAACAAAATTCATTCCAGAAGCCTGCTCAAGTGCCATTACCGAACTAATTTACTTCCTTAAGAAATAATGTCATGTAGGTTAGTCTATTTCAGACCCCCAAAAATACACTTCCAAAAGCACTTACAATATTATACTTACATAATTGTACGATTTCCGGGGTATTTGTTAGCCGGGGGTCCACTGTATATTTATACACCATAGGAAGGTTAGCATAGGTACCTCTGTGACCACAAATGCAAGTTTTTACAGATGAATCTCCTGCCACAGTGGTCACAGTAATGACTATGCTAACCTTCCTATGGTGTACAGTATAAATATACCTAGTTGGATGAATCTTATTGGAGCCAGCTGGCCCAGTGGCTAACACGTCAGTCTGGAGTTTTAAGACTCACTCACAGCGAGTTCAATCCCTACCCATACCATGGTTTATTTGCAATAGTGCCATTACGATTTTGTGAATCATTGTTACATTCTTATGAAAATAATAATGAAAGGTTTTATAAAATGCATGACTAATAACTCAAAAAATTCATATAAAAAATTTAAAATGTAAAGAACTACAAAACATGGGTGTTGGTGTGAGGTATGTGCATATGTCTTCTTCTTTCAACAAACCAGCCATATCCCACCGAAGTAAGGTGGTCCAAAAAGAAAAAAGTTTCTCTTTTTAACTTTAGTAATGTATACAGAAGGGGTTACTAGCCCCTTGCTCCTGGCATTCTAGTCACCTCTTACGACATGCATGGCATACAGAGGAAGAATTCTGTTCCATTTCCCCATGGAGAAAAGAGTTAATAAACAAGAATAAGAACTAGTAAGAAAATAGAAGAAAACCCAGAGGGGTGTGTATATACAGTGGACCCCCGAGTTACGAGCATAATTCATTCCAGAAGGCTGCTCAAGTGCCATTACCGAACGAATTTTCTCCATTAAGGAATAATGTCAAGTAGGTTAGTCCATTTCAGACCCCCAAAAATACACTTACGAAAGCACTTACAATATTACACTTACATAATTGTACGATTTCCGAGGTGCTCGTAACTCGGGGGTCCACTGTATATGCTTGTACATGCATGTGTAGTGTGACCTAAGTGTAAGTAGAAGCAGCAAGATGTACCTGAAATCTTGCATGTTTATGCGACAGAAGAAAGACACCAGCAATTCTACCATCATGTAAAACAATTACAGGCTTTTGTTTTACACTTAGTTGACAGGACGGAAGTACCTCCCTGGGCGGCTGCTGTCTACCAACCTACTACATTGGATGTGTTTATGTACTTATCTATATATATGTATGTGTGTGGGGAGGGGGCAGAGGGCTGTGCACCCCTGCTGCACAGTGCACCCCTGCTGCACAGTGCACCCCTGCTGCACAGTGCACCACTGCTGCACAGTGCACCACTGCTGCACAGTGCACCACTGCTGCACAGTGCACCACTGCTGCACAGTGCACCACTGCTGCACAGTGCACCACTGCTGCACAGTGCACCACTGCTGCACAGTGCAGCGTGCACCACTGCTGCACAGTGCAGCGTGCACCACTGCTGCACAGTGCAGCGTGCACCACTGCTGCACAGTGCAGCGTGCACCACTGCTACACAGTGCAGCGTACACCACTGCTACACAGTGCAGTGTAGCGTACACCACTGCTGCACAGTGTAGCATACACCACTGCTGCACAGTGTAGCATACACCACTGCTACACAGTGTAGCGTACACCACTGCTACACAGTGCAGTGTAGCGTACACCACTGCTACACAGTGCAGTGTAGCGTACACCACTGCTACACAGTGCAGTGTAGCATACACCACTGCTACACAGTACAGTGTAGCATACACCACTGCTACACAGTACAGTGTAGTGTCATGAACATTATGTTTCCTCCTGAAGCATAATTAAACTCACTGAAATTCAAGATAAAAAATTAGAATGGCTAGTTGGACACTTATTGGACAATGACATTTGTTTACTCTTGAACATTGGCAAAAATCGAGCATTTCCGCTACTTTGAGCTCAATTTTAAGGTACTTCTCATTGTGAAACCAATCAAAATCATCTCCATTTCTGTAATATGTCTTCCATTCTATCAAATGAGACCAAGAAAACAAGAATACAACCATAAATACTATACGAAAATACACCTCAAAGTCGGCGTTTTAATCCAAAAACACGGCCGGAGTTTTTTTTTTTCTCATTATGCACTGCATGCTGCAGGATTTTTTTTATACTGCGCACACTGACCACACAGACCCATTCTCTCACATGTGGGCCTACCAGCTTTCTCCCACTTGATTTGAAGCCGCTAGAATTTTTTATTATATATATGTACATCAAAAACATTGGCTCGTAAGACGAATATATACGACCGAGACAGTCAAAGCGTTAAATAAAGTAGGCACACACACACACACACATGCATGCATGCATGCAACCACAACTAGGTGAGTACATGCACGCTCATTAAGAACCGGTGGAGATTTGAGGAAATGGAAGGAATGGATGGAATGGGCGAAAGGGACTACATAGTAGGAACAATTCAGTCTGAGAGCCATAAGGTGGTAATTGCTGTAATGTACAACCCGCCACAGAACTGCAGAAGGCCAAGAGATGAATACGACGAGAGCAACAGAGCAATGGTAGATACACTAGCCGAGGTGGCCAGAAGAGCCCACATGGGGAGAGCAAAGTTACTAGTTATGGGTGATTTCAATCACAAGGAGATTGACTGGGAAAACCTGGAGCCCCATGGAGGTCCTGAATCATGGAGAGCCAAGATGATGGATGTGGTACTGGAAAACCTCATGCATCAACATGTTAGAGACACTACCAGAGAGAGGTGGGGATGATCCAGCAAGACTGGACCTAGTATTCACTCGAGTAGTTCGGACTTCGAGGATATCATGTATGAAAGGCCCCTTGGAGCTAGTGATCGTTTGGTTCTGCGTTTTGATTATATAGTTGAGCTACAAGTGGAGAGGGGAGCAGGAATAGGAAGGGAGAAACGAAACTACAAAAGGGGGGACTACACAGGCATGAGGAACTTCCTACAAGACGTTCAGTGGGAGAGAGAATTGGCAGGAAAACCATTAAAAGAAATGATGGAATATGTGAAAACCAAATGCAAAGAGGCAGAGGAGAGGTTTGTCCCCAGGGAAAACAGAAGTAACGGGAAGACCAGAACGAGTCCTTGGTTCACCCAAAGGTGTAGGGAGGCAAAAACTAAGTGCACTAGAGAATGGAAAAAGTACAGAAGACAAAGGACCTAGGAAAATAAAGAGATTAGCCGAAGAGCCAGAAACAAATATGCACAGGTAAGAAGGGAGGCTCAGCGACAATACGAAAATGATATAGCATCAAAAGTCAAGTCTGACCCAAAGCTGTTGTACAGCCACATCAGGAGGAAAACAACAGTCAAGGACCAGGTAATCAGGCTGATGAAGGAAGGTGGGGAGTTCACAAGAAACGTCCAAGAGGCATGTGAGGAGCTCAACATGAGATTTAAAGAAGTATTTACAGAGGCGACAGGAAGGACTCCAGGAATTCAGAATAGGGAGGTATACCAACAAGTGCTGGATGAAATACACACAACCAAGGAGGAGGTGAAGAAGCTGTTATGTGAACTCGATACCTCAAAAGCGGTGGGACCTGACAACATTTCTCCGTGGGTCCTTAGAGAGGGAGCAGAGATATTAAGTGTGCCACTAACAAAAATCTTCAACACTTCCATTGAAACTGGGCAACTACTGAGGTGTGGAAGATGGCAAATGTAGCCCCAATTTTTAAGAAAGGAGACAGACACGAGGCATTAAACTACAGACCTGTGTCACTGACGTGTATAGTATGCAAAGTCATGGAGAAGATCATCAGGAGGAGAGTGGTGGAGCACCTAGAAAGACACAAGCTTATAAACGACAACCAGCACGGTTACAGGGAAGGAAAATCCTGTGTCACAAACATACTGGAGTTTTATGACAAGGTAACAGAAGTAAGACACGAGAGAGAGGGGTGGATTGACTGCATTTTCTTGGACTGCAAGAAGGTGTTCGACACAGTTCCTCACAAGAGGTTAATGCAAAAGCTAGAGGATCAGGCACACGTAACAGGAAAGGCACTGCAATGGATCAGAGAATATCTGACAGGGAGGCAACAACGAGTCATGGTACGTGACGAGGTGTCAGAGTGGGCACCTGTGACGAGTGGGGTTCCACAAGGGTCTGTCCTAGGACTTGTACTGTTTTTGGTATATGTGAATGACATAATGGAAGGGATAGACTCAGAAGTGTCCCTGTTTGCAGATGATGTAAAGTTAATGAGTAATTAAACCAGAAACCTAGACAGGCTACAAGCCTGGTCCAGTAAATGGCTCCTTGAATTTAACCCTGCCAAATGTAAAGTCATGAATATCGGGGAAGGGCAAAGAAGACCGCAGACAATATAATCTAGGTGGCCAAAGACTGCAAACCTCACTCAAGGAAAAAGATCTTGGGGTGAGTATAATACCGAGCACATCTCCTGAGGCATACATCAATCAGATAACTGCTGCAGCATACGGGCGGCTGGCAAACCTAAGAATAGCGTTCCAATACCTCACTAAGGAATCGTTCAAGACTCTGTACACCATATACGTCAGGCCCATACTGGAGTATGCAGCACCAGTTTGGAACCCACACCTGGTCAAGCACGTCAGGAAATTAGAGAAAGTGCGGAGGTTTGCAACAAGACTAGTCCCAGAGCTAAGGGGATTGTCTTACGAAGAAAGGTTAAGGGAAATCGGCCTGACGACACTAGAGGACAGGAGGGTTAGGGGAGACATGATAACGACATATAAAATACTGTGAGGAATAGATAAGGTGGACAGAGACAAGATGTTCCAGAGAGGGGACACAGAAACAAGGGGTCACAGTTGGAAGTTGAAAACTCCTATGAGTCAAAGGGATGTTAGGAAGTATTTCTTCAGTCATAGAGTTGTCAGGAAGTGGAATAGCCTAGAAAGTGACGTAGTGGAGGTAGGAACCATACATAGTTTTAAGACGAGGTTTGATAAAGCTCATGGAGCAGGGAGAGAGATGACCTAGTAGCAATCAGTGAAGAGGCGGGGCCAGGAGCTATGACTCAACCCCTGTAACCACAAATAGGCGAGTACAAATAGGTGAGTACACACACGTGCATGCACGCGCGTGCGTTTACAAGTGTAGCTTGTGTAGTTCTTCAGAGCGATAGTTGAAATAACAAGTCTGGAGGTTTCTTACTTTATTTGCAAATAACGTGAGGGTACACAGGCACTGTGTTTGTGCCCATGGCCCCGAGGGCCATGCCTGTGAGGGAGAGAGGAGTAGGCCTGTTTACTCTAGGAAGGCCACTGAGTGAGAGAGAGAGGCAAGTCTGAGCAGACTGAAGTGGGGTATGGGCCTATAGGTGGCAGCACGAGCTTAGCGCAAAACACGAACTCAGCTGGCAGACAGCATAGGCTGTCTATGCAGACAGTACAGGCTGTCTACATCGCTCGGCCACTCACCCATGGTCGACCCTGACCATGACTGGCAGTAAAAAAAACTCGGTCTCTCTCTCGCAAGAACAGGGAACAGAACACAAAATAAAAACATATACAGTAGATCGTCATTTAGCACGGTAGTTACGTTCCTGAAAATATCGTGTTAGATAATTAAAAGAACTTATGGGAAAAATAGGGTTATGTTCCTGGGAGTCCCCAAAAAGCCAAACAAGTTTTTTTTAGACCAACAGATCTTACAAAAATAAAAGTGAATATGTAATTGTAGTTCATTATCGTGATGTATTATGTTGTTTTTAATGCTTAAGACTACAAATGTAACAGAAATAATAGTATTTACCTTAAATTGTGGGTGCTGGTGTTTGTGGATGATTGTGAAGAGAGTGGAGAGTTATGCTGTGGCCCTACTGGGCTGAGGTGGATAGTAGAGGTTCTGGAACTGAAGTCGATGGTTGTACTGAGTGTCTAACTTTAAGTCATTCAGTAAGTCAGTCAGTCATTCAGTAAGTCAGTTAAGTCATTCAGTAAGTCAGTCAAGTCATTCAGTAAGTCAGTCAAGTCATGTTTACCTCTTTTTATGTGTACAAAGTAACACTTCATTACAACCACGGGTTATGTCTTGTCTAATATCTTTGTTTTCTTCCTTAATTCTAAGACTTAAATGCTTATACCTTTTCTTGCCACTTTGAGCAACACTTTGATTGCTTGGCAGATAGAAGATATAGTAATTTAAAGATCAAAACACAATTCGCTCTCTCTCATTCTTCACAAACACAGCTGGCTTGTAGCAGAGGATTTTTTTTTGACGCGTATGAAATACGTACGAATGCTGGGATGGTGGGGTCCAGGGTGGCTGTTGAAGGCCGGTGGTGTCCGCTGAACAACAACAAGGTGGCTGCTTGTGGGAATGGTTATTTGTTTTTCCTTCCCACAAACTGTAAGTAAGTTTATTCAGGTATACACAGACACAGTTACAAAGATTATCATCATAGCAGAAATGTGTAGAACCTAGGATAACCCAAAAAGACAGAGTGACTTATTTCCATTCTGTCTGACTTTTGGTTATCCTAGGTTCTACACATATGCTCTATGTATATAATCAACTGTACTTCACCTAATTGTGGTTGCAGGGGTCGAGACTCAGCTCCTGGCCCTGTGTATCTGAATAAACTTACAGTTTGCGGGAAGGAAAAACAAATTCCCTTCTCCTCTAAGCACGAGGATTGGGCCATTCCCGCAAGGGAGAGAGGAATAGGCTTGTTTACTCTAGGAAGGCCGTTGAGTGAGTGAGAGAGAGAGGCAGGTCTGAGCAGACTGAAGTGGGGTATGGGCTTATAGGTGGCAGCACAAACACGAACTCAGCTGGCAGACAGCATAGCTGTCTATGCAGACAGTACAGACATCTACACACACACACACACACACACACACACACACACACACACACACACACACAACAACTTTTCCTAACAATCTTCAACACATCTATCAAAACAGGGCAGCTACCTGAGGTATGAAACAGCAAATGTAGTTCCAATTTTTAAAAAGGAGACAGAACGAGCACTAAAGTACAGACCAGTGTCACTGACATGTATAGTATGCAGGTCATGGAGAAGATTATCAGGAGAAAGTGGTGGAGCACTAGAAACGCAATCAGATTATCAAACTACAGCCAAACACGTATTTCAGGGAGGAATCTGTGTCACAAACCACTGGAGTTCTACGACAGGGTACAGCAGTAAGACAGAGAGAGAGGTGGGTAGATTGCATATTCTGGACTGTAGAAGGCTGTTGACAGTTCCACAGATGTCACCTCTTCTGAGCCTTTTCTTGCAAGCAGTAGCAGGCAGTTTTGTTAGGAAGTGTTCACCACCAAGCCTCAGACGAGAGGGTAGTTGTTGGTAATTCTGGCGGTTTTCTATTGCAGGTGGTGTTTCTTGGTACTTGGTGATTATTTGCCTGATAACAGACAAACAAAATTCGCCATATGGTGGTTTGTTTGTGGTCTTCAACTTATAAACATTATAAGCATTGAGCATGGTAATGTCCAGAATGTGAAAAAAGAGTTTTATGTACCACTTATAACTCTTTCTAACACAATCAGCAAACCCAATCTGCATGTCACATTTGTCCACTAAGCGCATATTGAGAGTGTAATCCATCACAGCTGCAGGTTTTAGAATGGGTTCATCAGTCACCCTGCCACTGTCTGCCATTTCATTAGGGTGAATTGATGACAACAGTGTGACATCTCGTTTGTCATGCCACCGAAATGCCATGATATCATTGGCAGCAAACGCCTGCACCTCACCTCTACGAGTGCCTGCACTGAACCTAGGCATATGCTTACGATTTGCACGCACTGTACCGCACACATCTGTCATGTTCACTCGCAAAATCACTGAGGGAGGGGCTTGTGTACCAGTTATCAGTATATAATGTATGCCCCTTACCAAGATATGGTTCCATCATTGTTTTAACCACATCACCAGAGATACCCAGTAACTTCCTGGTATCTTTCAATGTATTACTTCCAGTGTACACAATAATATCCAATACAATACCACTGTAGCAATCACAAAGCACAAACAACTTTATACCAAAGCGTTTCCTCTTGCTTGGTATATACTGCTTGAACGACAGTCTACCTTTGAACAGAATCAGTGACTCGTCAATAACAAGCTTCCTGAAGGGATAAAAATACATATTGAACTTCTCTTCAGATACAGAAACACATTCCTAATCTTATATAACCTGTCGGATCTGTCAGGCCTGGTTTTGTCCGAAAATGTAACATGCGTAGAAGTAGCACAAATCGATTCACTGGTATAATATCACTGAAAGCTGGTGTTGCAATCAATCTGTCTGTTGACCAATATGATTTGATACGGTGTTTATAAACATGCGGCATAAGCATTATTGTGGCAAAGAAAAGATACATCTCTGCCACAGTTGTCTCCTTCCACTGGTGTAGACGTGATTTTGGTGAAAGAATCGTGTTTGCCATGGTGTAATCGAAGTATCTGTTGCTTTCTCTGATAATAATGTCTATCAGGGGTTCGTCAAAGAATAACTGGAAACATTCCAGTTCACTGGCATTGTTCCCAAGTGGACAAGATGGGCGTAATCCACTGTGACTTTCATCAAACTGATGGGGATTGGGAATAAAATTGTCAGCTTCCTGCCAATCCCAGGTGCGGTCTGCTGGTGGGTACTGGATATTTACAGGTGGTTGTGGGGGTTGTAGAAGTGGAGGTTGTGGTTGTGGGGGTTGGTGGGTGGGTGAGGGTTGCCTTTGTTGTAACTGAGCTGAGTCAGCGGCGTGGGTGCCAGCATGGTCCACTGCTGGTGCCTCGCGCGCCACACCACCACTACCACTACCAGTTGCATGCACATTTCTCATACCAATTGCAACGCTATCATCATCATTTTCACTATCACTTCCTGTTGTACGCCCACGGGATGTACTCCGAGATGTACTCCTAACCCTTGGAAGAGCATATGGCACACTACCAGAGCGCATATACCGTCGTATATACTGACGCTTCACTGGTGAATATTCCTCTTCACTCGCGCTACTGGAACTATTTCGAAGGGCTTGGAGTTCATAGTCACTATCAGTATCATCACCATTGCTCACATCTGAGTCTGGGACATTAGAAAATAGGAGTTTCCGCCTTCGTTCTGGTACAACTGGCCGTGAACAAGACGCCACAGCACCAGAGGTGGATGGCTGTGGGTCGTCGGGGTTTTCCTCACTTATACCGGTATTATGGTCACTATTTTCGGTCACAACCGCCTCAAAACCTTGAAAGTCACCTTCACTAACACCCCCATCACTGTTAGAACTGTCACTGATGAATAAAAGTGTCCCATCGCCGAGGAGTAAGGTGTTTCTTGCTGCGAGGCATGGTGGAGAAGGTGTACTGAAATGGTGTTCCCACAATGCACCACTGGGTGCCCGATTTTTTTCCTACTGCGCACACTGACCACGCAGACCCATTCTCTCATCCCTAGGCCTACCAGCTGTTTCCCGCTTAATTTGAAGCCGCTAGAATTTACGCGTACTAGTACGGCACCAACCCCTGCTCGTAAAACGTACTAGTACGGCACCGACCCCGAAAGGGTTAAGTTGAGGTTCGAAGCCGATGAATCGAGATGGAAATGATAATTTCCTCCATACCCAACATGGCGGCCTCGTGTGGCGTCACTCACACCGGTAACGCCAATTTCTTCCCTTCCTATTATCATATTAACATGATTCCCTGGACATTGACGTCCCACAGTATTCACCAATGTTAATTCCCGTCACTTCAACCCACGGAATGTTACCCAGTATCAAGGTTTTTGACCTTATCAAGTCGAATAATCACGTCACCTAGCCCATAGTAACTATAGCTAGGCCTATCGTATCAAGACTACCCTCTGCCCACACTTGAACTGCCGCTTCTGACTCACTCCCTTCGCGCATGCATGGCGGGCTGTTGGTTCTCTCCTTTACTCAGTTAAATGATAACCAACAACAGCACATTAACAAGATCTATTGATATTGGAAAGTTTATCTAGTACGGTGGACCCTCGGTTTTCGTTCACCTCCAAACTCGAACAATTATGTAAGTGTATTTTCGTAAGTGCTTTTGTAAGTGTATTTTTGGGGGTCTGAAATGACTAATCTAATTTACATTTGACCTTATGGGAACAAATTCGTTTGGTAATGGCACTCAAACAGCATTCTGGAAAGAATTTTCAACGAAAACCGAGGGTCCACTGTATAACTTTCGGAAAATACCCATTTTTTCCACAAATGACATAAAATACTGAGAGGAATCGACAAGGTGGACAGAGACAGAATGTTCCAGAGGTGGGGCACAGCAACAAGGGATCACAGTTGGAAGTTGAAGACTCAGATGAACCACAGGGATGTTAGGAAGTATTTCTTTGGTCGCAGAGTTGTCAGGACGTGGAATAGTCTGGGAAGTGATGTAGTGGAGGCAAGATCCATACATAGCTTTAAGGAGAGGTATGATAAAGCTCATGGAGCGGGTAGAGTGACCGAGTAGCGGCCAGTAAAGAGGCAGGGCCAGGAGCTGTGACTCTACCCCTGCAACCACAACAACAACTAGGTGAGTACAAACAGTAGGGCCCCACTTATACGGCATGTTAGGTTCCAGGCTACTGCCGGAAAGCAGATATCGCCAGAAAGCAGAATGTAATTTTTTTCCACTTATAAATGCATATAAATGCCAGATAACAAGTTTACACTAACATATACAGTGGACCCCGAATATCGTAAGCATCATCAAAATATTGCCTCCCAGATCGTCATTTGCCTCTACCAATTGTCGATTGTCCAGAACGCATTCATGTTGCCTCCCAGCGTCAACGCGCACACAAAAGCTACTCAGTGTCAGTGTGCCATTGTATCTGACAAAGTGACCATCACCCCTCGCGTTCATACGATTCATTTCGTATTACTATTCCATTATTTTTTGTGCTTGCAACTGCTAAATAAGCCACCATGGGCCCAAAGAAAGCTTCTAGTGCCAGCCCTATGGTAAAGAAGGTGAGAAACACGATAGAATTCAAGAAAGAACTCGTAGCAAAGTACCAAAGTGGAGGAGGAAGAGAGAGGGGAGAATGTGTCTTCAGTGATACTACGATATGTACGATACTAAAGCAGCAGGCGTCAATAAAGGCTATAGCGCCAGCCAGTGATAAAGTGTAGCATTAACAGTGTAGCAAGGAAGTTAAGCGATAGAAAAATGATGACACGAAACTTAACTCCTCCATTGTTGTTTGAGGTATATAGGGTGACTGACTACACCGCTGCCTCTGCTGCTTCCTTCACCACCACTATGTAAGGCTTATCTTTCAGTGGCCCTTATACACCCAACAACAAACAACACAACACCACTCGTGACATTTGTAATGACATATTTTATTCATTCTAGAGTATATGTCATGTTTTTATGTTATTAACCCTTTGACTGTTTCGGTCGTATATATACGTCTTACGAGCCACTGTTTCGGACGTATCAATACGCCTAAATTCTAGCGGCTTCAAATCAAACGGGAGAAAGCTGGTAGGCCCACATATGAGAGAATGGGTCAGTGTGGTCAGTGTGCGCAGTATAAAAAAAATCCTGCAGCACGCAGTATGTAATGAGAGAAAAAAAACTCCAACCATTTTTTTGGATTAAAACGCTGACTTTGAGGTGTATTTTCATATAGTATTTATGGTTGTATTCTCTTTTTTATGGTCTCATTTGATAGAATGGACAACATACTACAGAAATAAAGATGATTTTGATTAGTTTTATGATGAAAACGACCTTGAAATTGAGCTCAAAGTAGGAGAAATGTTCGATTTTTGCAAATGTTCAAGAGTAAACAAATCCCGTCACGCGTCCAATACACATCAATTGGCGAGTCTAATATTCTTTCACAAGTGCACTGATATTATTTATACCATTTTTACAATAATGCAATAGTCTGCATAACGGTAAATCTTTTATTTTTTATGTGAATAAAAAATCAAAATAGAAACCAAAAGTAATATAAGAGGGGCCCAAAGACGTGACTAATGAACAGATAACATCTTATTTTAGTGCCAGGAATGTCTGCATTGTTTATTCTGGACCCTATTTTGAAATTGACAACTTTTTTATTTTCCATGAAATTACCCAAATTGCCAATTTCTGATCACTTTATTGGGTAGTTGAAATTGATAAATTGGTGGTTTCTTGTACTCAATCGATAGAACAAATGGAGTTCTAAAGAAATATCTATGAGTTTGGTCAACTGGAACAATGGAATTTACCGAAAATAGGGCTCAAAGTCGGCGAAATTGCCGATGCGTATATATTGCTGAGATGACTTAACTTCGCGAGAGCGTAATTCCGTGAGTTTTCAATCAAATTTCAAACTTTTGGTGTCGTTACCATCGGAAAACGATTCTCTATCATTTCATAAGAAAAAATATTTTTTTTTTTTTAAATTTTGCGACAACAGGAGAGCACTCAGGATTGAGGGTTGCGACAGTCAAAGGGTTAATATTGTTTATTATGTCATATTAGATGAATTGTGATAGATAAATAAGCCGTAGTGTTGATATTAGTGTCATATTGAAGGACTATCTTGTCCTGTCTCCAAACTCCTGCCGCCGCCACCACTAGCCACATACGTAATGCCATATTTTATTCATTCTAGAGTGTATATGAGGATTCTGTTATTTATATTGTTTATTATGTCATATTAGATGAATTGTGATAGTTAAATAAGCCGTAGAGAGTTGATATTAGCATCATATTGAAGGAGTATTTTGTCCTGTCTCCAAACAATACTCTCCTCCTGGCATCAATAAAGGTATGTAATAGTGATTTAAATGTTCATTTATCCATTTCTTTAGTCATTTTATTTAGTTCTCATTGTTTTGTGTATGTAAAACTAAGTTAATCTTGAAAAAAAATATTTTTTGTTGATATTTTTGTCTGGAACAGATTAATTGTATTTACAATAACCCTTTGGGGGTCGGTGCCGTACTAGTACGTTTTACGAACAGGGGTTGGTGCCGTACTAGTACGCCCAAATTCTAGCGGCCTCAAGAAACGCAAGAAACGTCTGGTAGGCCTACATATGAAAGAATGAGTCTGTGTGGTCAGTGTGCGCAGTATAAAAAAAATCCTGCATAACACACTGCATGATGATAAAAAAAAAACGCTGACCGTTTTTTTCGATTAAAACAGCGACTTTGCAGTCTATTTTCGTATGGTATTTATTGATGTATTCTCGTTTTCTTGGTCTCATTTGATAGAATGGAAGATATGTTACAGAAATAGGGATGATTTTGATTGGTTTGACAATGACAAGTACCTTGAAATTGAGCTCAAAGTAGCGAAAATGTTCGATTTTTGACGATGTTCAAGTGTAAACAAATCACACCATGCGTCCAATACACATCAACTGGCGAGTCTAATATTCATGCACAAGTGCTCTGATATTATTTATACCATTTTTACAATGATGCAGTTGTATATATAACAGTAAATCTTTTTTTTTTTGTGAGAATAAAAATTCAAAATGAAAAGCAAAAATAATGTAAGAGGGGCCTGGAGACATGACTAATGAACAGAGAAGATGTTATTTTAGTGCCAGGAATGTCTGCCTTGTTTATTCTGGACCCTATTTTGAAATTGGCATCGTTTGAAATTTGTGTGAAATTGGAAAATTGCCATTTTCTGACCACTATTTCGGGTAGTTGAAATTGGTAAATAGGCGGTTTCTTGTACTCAATCGATAGAGGAAATGGAGTTCTAGCGAAATAGCTATAATTTTAGTGGACTGAAACATTGGAATTTGCCGAAAATAGGGCTCGAAGTGGGTGAAATCGCCGATGCGTCAATGTCAACAATACCGATAACTTCGCGAAAGCATAATTCCGTTAGTTTTCGATCAAATTTCATAATTTTGGTGGCGTTATGATCGGAAAAAGATTCTCTATCATTTCATAAGAAATTCTTTTTTTTTTTTTTTCCAAAAAAATTTCGACCCTGAGAACATGTTTCCGAGAAGGCCTGTCGACCCCCAAAGGGTTAATTCTTATGGGAAATATTATTTCGCTTTTAGGCCATTTCACTTTTAGGCCAAGCTTCTGGAACGGATTAAGGCCGATAAGCGAGGGTCCACTGTATTAGTGTTGATTTCCTCTACAGTGGACCCTCGGATTACGTAATTATTTCGTTCCAGAATTCTGTTCAAGTGCTGTTACCGAACGAATTTGTTCCCATAAGGAATACGTAATGTAAATTAGATTAGTCCCTTTTAGACCCCCAAAAATACATTTACAAAATCACTTACAAAAATAAACTTACATAATTGTTCGAGTTTAGATCAGTACATAATCCAGGGGTCCACTGTATTCTGTTTATTTCAGTATATAGTACACTACTGTATAAACATTTAAAAATATACCAGAAATGTTATGAATGGTGTAAAGGTGACATTAAAACAATATCAAAGATGGATGACACAAACCCACTACCATTTCCAGGACTTGAGTCTGGCTAACCAGTTTCCCTGAATCTCTTCACAAAATATTAACCTGCTCACACTCCAACAGCTCGTCAGGGCCCAAAAACCATTCGTCTCCATTCACTTCTAATGCGCTAACACATGCTTCCTGGAAGTCCAAGCCCCAAGCACCCCAATGGAAATAAGTCACTCTGTCTGACTTTTTTGGGTTATCCTAGGTTCTCTACACATATGCTGCTATGTATGATAATCTATGTAACTGTATTTGTGTATACCTGAATAAACTTACTTACTCACCCACAAAGCCTCCTTTACCCTCTCCCTCCATATGTATACAGTGGTCCCTCGGTTTTCGTGCATCTCCAAACTCGAACATTTATGTAAGTGTATTTTCGTAAGTGCTGTTGCAAGTGTACTTTTGGAGGTCTGAAATAGACTAACCTATGTGACATTATTTCTTAAGGAAGTAAATTCGTTCGGTAATGGCTCTTGAGCAGCATTCTGGAACGAATTTTCAGCGAAAAACGAGGGACCACTGTATACAGTGGACCCTCGGTTAACGAATACCCCGGAAATCGTGCAATTATGTAAGTATAATTTTGTAAGTTCTTGTGGAAGTGTATTTTTGGGGTCTGAAATAGACTAACCTACGTGAAATTTTTCCTTAAGGGAGTAAATTCGTTCGGTAATGGCACTTGAGCAGACTTCAGGAGTGAAGTTTTTACGAAACTCGGGGGTCCACTGTATATATATGCATGCATACATATGAATTGACCCCTGCAACCGCAAATAGGTGTGTACATACATACATACATGTATTTATTCATATATACATGCATACATACATACTGTACTGTATACTTTTTATGCCACATTGTCTGGTGCATATGGAATGCTTTACAATATTTTAGTTATTAATTTTTATCTTTAATATTTATTATAATTCTTATTTTCCTTCCCTGCAGATTCTGCAAAGAACCCAATCATGTGCCATTACGATGTGAGGAAGTTGAAAAACAGCATCAGAAAGATGCACGAACGTACATGGAGAATCGAATGACAGAGGCAATGGTTAGGTGAGTCCTATATAAAAAATGTGCTGATAATGAATGTATTTTTTTTGTGTACTGTAAATAATGTTCATTGTACAGTAATATGAACTAATTCACCAAAAACTTGCACTTAAGATAGGAACATTATGATGATGTTTTGGTCTGTTGTTCAGTCACAACTGTGACTAAAGGTGTGACTTAACAGTCAAATCAGATCAAATTTTATTTCTTTGTGTAGTATACAAAGTGTAGTTTACATGTTATAAAATATTGTTAAGCACAAAGAAGGTCACTAGCATGCATATACATTTTGGGCAGACTAATCCTAATGCTTACAAAGTACTAAAGATGAGACATAGGTTATTGAGTGGTAATTTTATTTTCAACATGCCAGCTGTCTCCCACCGAGGCAGGGTGACCCAAAAAAGAAACAAACACTTTCACCATCATTCACACGTAAGTTGGGATGTTTGAAAGTGTGTGGATGTAGTGCAGATGACAAGAAAGATGATTGTGGATGTTATGAAAGAAAAGAAGTAGGATGTCCTGGGTCTAAGTGAAACAAAACTGAAGTGGGTAGGAAAGTTTCAGTGGGGAGAAATAAATGGGATTAGGTCAGGGGTTTCTAATAGAGTTAGAGATAAGGAAGGAGTAGCAATAATGTTGAAGGATCAGTTATGGCAGGAAAAGAGGTAATATAAATGTATAAATTTAAGGATTATGTAGAGTAAAATAAGGGTGGGATGTGAAAAGTGGGTTATAGTAAGTGTTTATGCACCTGGAGAAGAGAGAAGTGTAGAGGAGAGATAGATTTTGGGAGATGCTGGGTGATTGCATGGGGAGTTTTGAACCATGTGAGAGAGTATTTGTGGTGGGGAAACTAAATGCTAAAGTGGATAAACCTGTTGTGGAGGGAGTAGTAGGTAAGTTTGGGGTGCCAGAGGAAAATGAATTTGGGGGGGGACTGTAATTGAATTATGTATAGAAAGAGGTTTGGTAATAAATAGTACATATTTTGAGAAAAGGAGGATAAATAAATATACAAGATATAATATAGCACATAATGAAAGTAGTTTGTTAGATTATATATTGGTCAATAAAAGGTTGATGCTGCAGCGAGGAGGTGGCTGGAGGCAGTGGAGATGTCCTGTCTGTAGGGAAAGGAAGGAGGGTAGGGGTCGTCCTCTAAAAAGTTGGAGGGACGGGGTAAAGGAGGTTTTGTGGGCGAGGGGCTTGGACTTCCAGCAAGCATGTGTGAACGTGTTAGATAGGAGTGAAAGGAGACAAATGGTTTTTGGGACCTGACGAGCTGTTGGAGTGTGAGCAGGGTAATATTTAGTGAAGGGATTCAGAGATTTTCTTTCTTTTTGGGTCACCCTGCCTCGGTGGGAGACGGCCGACTTGTTGAAAAAAAAAAAAAATCAGGGAAACCGGTTATTATAGATTTAGCTGGACTTGAGTCCTGGAAATGGAAAGTACAATGCCTGCACTTTAAAGGAGGGGTCTGGGATAGTAACAGTTTGGAGGGAATATTATAAACTGTAGTATCTGAGCGCCTCTGCAAAGACAGTGATTATGTATGAGTGTGGTGAAAGTGTTGAATGATGATGAAAGTACTTTCTTTTTGGGGACTTTCTTTCTTTTTGGGTCACCCTGCCTTGGTGGGAGACGGCTGACTTGAAAAAAAAAAATTCGCATCAAAACATTCGCGAACGCTACAGTACAGTATTATTATATTTCCCTACATCATATTTGCGCACCAAACATTCATGAATTTTCAAGATTCACGAGGTTCTCAATCTCCTAACCCTCGCGAATGTGCAGGGCCTCGTGTACAGATCACAGCAATGTGGTTAGAGCAGTTTACAAAACACCCACACTTATGAAAAGTAGTTATTGTGGTTTGGCAGTTGTCTTGGGCAGACCGAGACATTTTTTTAACTTTCTTTTCATAAGTGTGGGTATTTTGTGAAGTGGATCCATTGTAACATTTTTAAGTATGCACAAAAAATATAGAAAGTATGATAAGTTTTAACACAATTAGTCCTATGTTTAATTTTCTTGTGTGTACAGTGAGGAGAGAGCAGTTATCATTCTTGCTATTCCTCTCACTTCTTTTAAGGAGGAAATTCTAATAAGAACATAAGAAAGGAGGAACACTGCAACAGGCCTACTGGCCCATACTTGGCACGTCCATGTCAAAACCAACCCACTAACAAAAATATTTGTCCAACCCATCCCCATCCAAGGAACAAACCCCGACAACCCCCTCCCCAAACAATTGTGCAAGTCCCGTTCAAATCCAACCCCTCTCACTCACAAGAACACAGAAATAAGGAACACTGCAGCAAGCCAACTGGTCCACGCTAGGCAGGTCCCCCTAAAACCCAAAACCAATCCCACAAACAAAAACTCCTACCCAACCCACCTACTCCATCCATGGAATATGCTTCGATAATCAGGGCATTATAAAACAGGGTACTGGAAGAGCTGAAGAACCTGGTCCATCACAAGAGCACCAAAAGAGCTGAAGCACCTGGTCCATCACCAGGGCATTGAAGGAGCTGAAGCACCTGGTCCATCACCAGGGCATTGAATGAGCCAAAACACCTGGTCCATCACCAGGGCACTGAATGAGCCGAAGTACCTGGTCCATCACCAGGGCACTGAATGAGCTGAAGCACCTGGTCCATCACCAGGGCACTGAATGAGCTGAAACACCTGGTCCATCATCAGGGCACTGAATGAGCCTAAGCACCTGGTCCATCACCAGGTGTCCATCACCAGGGCTTTCTGAACAGTGGAGTTCAGATGATCCCACTGTAACATGCACATAGTCATGTATTGTGTATGGTATTATATTACCTAGGACTGCTAGGACAGTAAAAATAATTTTTAATTGCACTATTCACTGAATACTTTGCTAGTTTTTACTGTACAATAGTAGGTCAAGTACCACTTACTTGAGTGGTGGGAAGTACAATGCCTGCACTTTAAAGGAGGGTTTGGAATATTGGCTGTTTGGAGTGACATCTAAACTGTCATGTCTGGGCGCCTCTTCAAAGACTGATATTGTGTGAATGATGGTAGAAGTGTTGAATGATGGCAAAAGTGTTTCTTTTTTGGGTCACCCTTCCTCGGTGGGAGATGGCCGTTGTGTTGAAAAAAAAAGTAGTTCAAGTAAATTAAAAGTATTGAACAAGTTTGTAACTTTTGTAAGAAATCTGATTTTGAAATTTGGATGTATTGCAGAGAATGTTGGAAATGTAAGAAGAGATTCATCAAAGAGGATGGATGCAATAAAATGCGGTGCTCCTGTGGAGCAATGATGTGTTACATATGCAAGAAGCAGATTAATGGCTATAACCACTTTGAAGATAAACTCATCCCAACAGATCCAAACAAGTGAGTTTCGTTAACATGTACCATACATAAATTCATATTAATCAGATAAAATTTACTCATTTCTTTATAGTATGTAAGAAGGATGGCAAAAAAAATTTGTACATTTGTTAGGCATTAATTTATTATGTACTGTACTTGGTCAGTTGTTGAGATAGTTTGGTCATGTACGGTGTAATGAATGGAGTGGGATAGGTTGATAAAGAGGTATATAAATCTGGAATGGAGGGCAGGTATAGAGGATGTCTGAAGAAAGTGCTAAAAGAATAGTGTGATTAAGGTAAAATATTGAAGGGTAGGGAGCTTGAACAGGTGTAAAGTAAACATTCTAGACTGGAGTGGAAGTGATTGTGTTTGGAGATTTGGCATGCTTTTCGAGTGTGAGTATGGTAATTTATGTGAATAGCTTAAGTGAAAATGGGTAAATAGACTTGGGAAGGTGGGAAGTACAATGCATGCATTTTAAAACTGGGTGTGGATGTTTTTTAGTGGGTCATCATTGGACCTTAATGCCTGTGTCTGTGGTAGCTAGGGAATCACTGTTTTTCATCTTTGATGAATAACAGGTGCAGAAAGTAATTATACATAATACAGTGGAACCTCGGTTTTCGTGATTAATTCGTTCTAAAAAGTCTGACGAAAACTGAATCATACGAAAACTGAAGCAATATATCCCATAAGAAATAATGTAAATCCAATTAATCCGTTCCAGATACCCAAAAATATTAAAAAAATACATATTATAGAGAATAACTATAGTTTTACATACAGAAAACAATGAGAAATAAATATAAATGACTAATGAAATGGATAAATGAACATGTAACATCACTTTTACTTTTATTGAATACTCTTGTTGGCGTATGGAAGACGGCGAGGAGGGGAGAGGGAGGAGGAGAGGTTATTGTTTGGAAGGGGAATCCCTGTCCATAAGGAATTCAGGTATCAAGGCTCTATCTGGGGTTACTTCCCTTCTTTGTCTTTTACTGGCACTAGGACCAGCTTGAGAGTCACTGGACTCCTGTCGCACAAAAAATCTGTCCGGAGAGGTCTGTTTCTGGCATCTCTTTAAGATGTGCCTAAAATGGGACAAGGCATTGTCATTGAACATTTTGCAGACATGGCTTGCAACAGCTTTGTTAGGTTGATATTTCTCCACAAAACTTTACAACTCACTCCACTTTGCACACATGTCCTTAACCCTTTGGGGGTCCAAGGGGTCTTTCTGAAACTCGTTCTCAGGGTCCACGAATTTAAAAAAAAAAAATTAATTTTTCCTATGGAATGATAGAGAATCTTTTTCCGATCATAACGCCACAAAAATTATGAAATTTAATTGAAAACTAACGGAATTATGCTTTCGCGAAGTTACGCATCGGCGATTTTGCCCACTTTGAGCCCTATTTTCGACAAATTCCAATGTTTCAGTCTCCTAAAATTATAGCTATTTCGCTAGAACTCCATTTCTTCTATCGATTGAGTACAAGAAACTGCCTATTTACCAATTTCAACTACCCAAAATAGTGGTCAGAAAATGGCAATTTGGCCAATTTCACACAAATTTCAAACGATGCCAATTTCAAAATAGGGTCCATAATAAACAAGGCAGACATTCCTGGCACTAAAATAACATCTTCTCTGTTCATTAGTCATGTCTCCAGGCCCCTCTTACATTACTTTTGCTTTCTATTTTGAATTTTTATTCTCACAAAAAAACAGAAGATTTACTGTTATGTATACAACTGCATCACTGTAAAAATGGTATAAATAATATCAGCACACTTGTGCAAGAATATTAGACTCTCCAGTTGATGTGTATTGGACGCATGGTGTGATTTGTTTACTCCTGAACATCGGCCAAAATCGAACATTTTCGCTACTTTGCGCTCAGTTTCAAGGTACTTGTCATCGTGAAACCAGTCAAAATTATCTCTATCTCTGTAATATATCATCTATTCTATAAAATGAGACTAAGAAAACGAGAATACAAGTATAAATACCATACGAAAATAGACTGCAAATTCGCTGTTTTAAACCAAAAACACGGTCAGTTTTTTTTTCCTCATTATGCACTGTGTTGTGCAGGAATTTTTTTATACTGCGCACACTGACCGCACAGACCCATTCTATCACATCTAGGCCTAACAGCCTGTTTCTGCTTGATTTGAGGGCGCTAGAATTTAGGCGTACTAGTACGTCAATAACCACAGTGCGTAAAACGTACTTGTACGACCATAACCCCGAAAGGGTTAATCACTGAAAAAGGCACATTCTTCCCTCTGTCTTCCTCCTCCTCTGAAGCAGTTTCCTCAGCTGCGGTCTGTTGCTGTTCCAGTTGAAGGTCTTGTAGCTCATCAGTGGTTAGCTCTTCCCTGTGGTCGTCCACCAACACTTCCACATCCTGGCCACTCACATCCAACCCCATGGACTTCCCCAGACACAATAGATTCCACAACAGGCGTAGGGTTGTCAGGGTCAGCCTTAAACCCTTCAAAATCCTTCTCGAGGACACATTCTGGCCACAATTTTCTCCAAGCAGAGTTCATCGTCCTCGAAGTTACTCCCTGCCTATAAGGCTTATGCAATTGAGGATATTGAAGTGATTCCTCCAGAAATCTCTTAGGGTCAATTCAGTGTCCGAGGTCACTTCAACGCACCTTTGAAACAGTGCTTTGGTGTAGAGTTTTTTGAAGTTTGAAATGACCTGCTGGTCCATGGGCTGTATGAGAGGAGTGGTATTAGGGGGCAAGAACTTCACTATGATGAAACTAAACTCCTCCAACAATTGGTCTTCCAAGCCTGGAGGATAAGCAGGAGCATTGTCCATTACCAGGAGGCACTTGAGTGACAATTGATTTTCCAGGAGGTATTTCTTCACACTGGCCAAACACTTCAGTGACCCACTCAATGAAAATTTGCTTCGTGAACCATGCCTTATTGTTAGCCTTCCACATCACACAATTTACTCTTGATTACATTGTTTTTCTTGAACACTCAGGGATTTTCAGAGTGATACACCAGTAAAGGCTTCACTTTGAAATCCCCACTAGCGTTACCACAGAACAGAAGAGTTAGCCTATCCTTTATAGGCTTGTGTCCTGGCAGTGCCTTTTCCTCCTGCGTGATGTAGGTCCTCTTTGGCATTTTCTTCCAAAAGAGGCCTGTTTTGTCACAATTGAAGACTTGTTGGGGAAGGAATCCTTCGTAAATTATCACCTCCAAAACACTATCTCCCACTAACTGTTTTTTGTTGATCCACACCAACAACAACTTCTCAACTTCTTTGATTATTTGCTATCTCTGTTTCGTTAGCACATTTACCCCTTTCGCAACATCAGCTTCTTTGATTTCTTTTTTCTTTGCCAGGATGGAACTGATCATTGATGCGGACTTCCCGTACATCTTGGCGAGATCGGCCACGCTTATGCCACTTTCGTACTTTGCTATGAGTTCTTTCTTGAATTTTATCGTGTTTCTTGCCTTCTTTATCAAAGGGCTGGCACTCGGAACTTTCTTTGGCCCCAAGGTGGCTTATTTAGCAGTCACACTCAATAAACAAGCACACAAAACAATGGATTATTACAAAATATTTTGGATGAACGTGCGGGGTGATGCTCACTCAACGAGAAACAAAGGCAGACTGAGTCACGAACACATGGGATGCTTTGTGTGGGCGCTTGAGGGGCCGAGTCACGCGAGCAGGCGGACAAGTTTGGTATGGACCATTTTCAACTACAGAGTGGATGTACAAAAACTGGGACAAAATTTTGACGAAAAAAGTCGTCAAAAACCGAATCCTACAAAAACTAGGGCATATGAAAACCGAGGTTCGACTGTACAGTTGTCCATCGACTTTTGATCGGTCCAACTATCGGCAATTTCGAGTTTCAATGACTTTTTTCGGTCAAAGTTTCCCTCGCCAACCGGTCATTCCCTCAACTATCGGTCCGGGTACTAGACCTGTCCGCTTGCCCGTGCTTGCGCGCCTCGCCGCGCAGGCGTCGTGAGCCAGTCTAGCTTTGTTTACCATTGAGAGAACATTACCCAGTGTGCTCTTTCAAACATTTCACAATAAATTTATTGTGTTTATTACTGGTTTAGTGATTGTCACTGTGAAATAAGTCACCATGGGTCCAAAGAAGCTTCCTAGTGGCACCCCTGTGGTAAAGAAAGTGAGGAACACCATCAAACTAAAGAAGGAGATTGTAGAAAAATATGAGAGTGGCGTACGTGTGAGTGAGCTTGCCAGGATGTACAACAAAAACCAATCTACTATCATCTCTATCCTGGCAAAGAGAAAAGAAATCAAGGAAGCTAATGTTGCAAAAGGTGTTGACATGTTTGCCAAAAATAGATCAAAAACAGTGCATGAGGTTGGGGGTGTGGATCAGTGAAAAACAGATAGCAGGTGATAGTATTTCAACGGCGATAATTTGTGAAAAGGCAAGGCAGTTGCACGCAGATCTTGTCAAGACAATGCCTAGAACCAGTGGTGATGTGAGTGATTTTAAAGCCAGCAAAGGCTGGTTTGAGAGATTTAAGAAACGTAGTGGCATACACAGTGTTGTGAGGCATGGTGAGGCAGCCAGTTCAGACAAACGTGCAGCTGAAAAATTTGTGCAGGAATTCAAGGGGTTTGTAGACACTGAAAAATTTGAACCCCAACAAGTGTTTAATTGTGATGAAACAGGCCTGTTTTGGAAGAAAATGCCAAAAAGGACCTTCATTACTCAGGAGGAAAAGGCACTGCCAGGACACAAGCCTATGAAAGACAGGCTAACTCTCATGTTGTGTGGTAATGCTAGTGGGGATTTTAAAGTGAAGCCTTTACTGGTGTATCACTCTGAAAATCCCAGTGTTCAAGAAACACAATGTGAACAAGAATAATTTGTGTGTTTTGGAAAGCTAACACCAAGGCATGGGTCACGACGACAATTTTCCTGGAATGGCTCACTGGAGTGTTTGGCCCCAGTGTGAAGAAATACCTCCTTGAAAAGAAATTGCCACTCAAGTGCCTCCTACTACTGGACAATGCTCCAGCTCATCCTCACAACTTGAAAGACTATTTGTCTGACAACTTCAGTTTCATCACAGTGAAGTTATTGCCTCCTAACACCACTCCTCACATCCAGCCCATGGGCCAGCAGGTCATTTCTAACTTCAAGAAACTGTACACCAAAGCAGTGTTTCAGAAGTGCTTTGAAGTGACCTCAGACACTGAGTTGACCCTAAGAGAGTTCTGGAAAGATCACTTCAATATCCTCCTTTGCATAGGCCTTATAGGTAAGGCTTGGGAGGAAGTGACTTCCAGGACTTTGAACTCTGCTTGGAGACCACTATGGCTGGATTGTGTTGAAAAGAGGGATTTTGAAGAATTTGAGGCTGACCCTGACCCTGACGACCCTGTGCCTGTTGTGGAAGATATTGTGGAATTGGGCATGTCCCTGGGGTTGGAGGTGAGTGGTGAGGATGTGGAAGAGTTAGTGGAGGACCACAGGGTACACCTAACCACTGAAGAGCTGAAAGAGCTTCATCAGGAACAGCATTAGGTGACAGTAGAGGAAATTGATTCAGAGGAGGAGGATGGACATCTCTGCAACCAGTTCAGTGACAGAGCCATGTTGCACTTCAGGAAAGTGTTAGAGGTGCCAGAAACAGAGCACTCTTGACAGTTATTTTTCGAGGCATGGATCCAGTGACTCTCAAGTTGGTCATAGTGGCATTAAAAGACAAAGAAGGGAAGTAACCCCAGAGAGGGACTTGTTACCTGAAGTCCTTATGGAGGGGGATTCCCCTTCCAAACACTAACCCCTTCCCCTGTCCTCCTCCCTATCTTCCAGATGCCAGCAACTCTCTTCAATAAAGGTAAGTAAATGTTATTTTAAATGTTTAATTATAAATTTATTACTTTATATATGTATTTATAATTGTTTTGTTTATGTAAAACTATAGTTAATCTTCACAAAATTAATTTTTTGTGAATATTTTTTGGTGTCTGGAACGGATTAATTGTATTTACATTATTTCTTATGGGAAATAAGGTTTCGACTTTCGAAGAATTCGAGTTAAGGTGTAGCTCCTGGAACGGATTATGACCGAAAGTCGAGGGACCACTGTATAGAGAAAATGAATAAAATGTAATTAATTCAGCAAAAGTAGAACACATTGCATTGTAAGGATATACATGAGAAGGGAACAGCATTGAGGAATATAGGATGTGCTACAACTAGAATGTGTTTATGGGAAACTCTGGAATCCAGTTTGCTGTATACAGTAAGGCCCCACTTATACGGCAGGTTAGGCTCCAGGCTACTGCCGGAAAGCAGACATCACCAGAAAGCAGAACGCCATTTTTTCCACGTACAAATGCATATAAATGCTAGACAACAAGTTTACACTAACTTATATTAAGTTAGTAATAGAACTAGGCATTAAAAAACACAATAAAAAGTAAAATACATACACAGTACATTCATTACTTACCTTAAAATATTTGTAGTCTTAATGTAGGGCGAGAAGTGATTAGTACTTATTTGTAGGAAGTCAGGTGTAGGTAGCCCTGGCTCTCCATCCCAAACTTAATATATGATACTTAAAGTAGCCCAGAGAGATAAAATACACATACAGTACACTCATTATTTACCTTAAAATGTGTAGTCTTAATGTAAGATGAGGTGAGTAGCACGTATTTATTTGTAGGAAGTCAGGTGTAGGTAGCCAGTAGGTAGCCTGGGCTACATAGCTATACGATATTTGATGTGGCCCAGAGCCATATTATTACCATCGACATACCTTGTTCACCGAGTTTAATCGTTTCTAACAACCACCTTTAGATGCCATCATACACGAAGGAAGAATGAGAAATTCATGCCGAGAATTGTAAACAAAAGTGGAGGGAAGTGACTGGGCCAAATGCAGGATCATACACGTTTTCTCTGGTGCTGGACCAGAGAAAACATAATGTTTTTCCTCCGCACCTTATATTTATGTGAAATTTGTTGTACTGTGGGTGTGTGTATCATGTTTATATGCTATGTAACGTGTTATATAATTTTGAAGAAAATATCATAGATGGATTAATGAAAATGTCTATACTACACTGTATTAACGTAAAATAAGACATTTAATGTGCCCAAGAGTGATTATTATTACGTACTACGTATTAGTATTACTATGACGTTAAGATAGAGGGACACGCTTAGTGATTTTAATGTGTACCTGCATGCCAGCACAGTGTGTAAAGTATATTTAGGTACAGGTACACTTAAGTATAATTATCAGAGTACTACATATAAAATATGCAATAACTTTAAAACACATGAAATTTTGGAAAGTTTCCAGACATAATAGAGATGTGCTCACGGAAAATGTAAACAAACCGGGTGGGGCATGCCGTATTAGAAAGACAGGGAGCTGTATAGTGAGTTTTGGTCATTTGAAATCGCCGTATTAGGGGAACACTGTAAGGCGAAATGCTGTAAAGCGGGGCCCTACTGTAGTGGGGAAAACACATCAGCATTTATTGACTGTATTTATGTGCTTTGTTTATAGGTGTCCTCTTTGGAGTAACTCAGAAACGATCCATGCTGAAGAGGTGCGAGATGTTGCAGATAAGTTGAAGCAGGAGATGGATCCTAACTTGGAGCTCATTCATAATCCTCTGAATGACCTACCTGAGGTATAATATTTCTTTGGCCATGGTGAAAAAAAGACATGTATAACAAAAGGAGATCTTGTATTATTAAACTGTTTCACCTGTAAGGTACCTCAAGGTATTTCATCAGGTACTTTGATAAAGCCTCTTGTTGGTGATGTGTAATAGTATAAAGTCTGCTATTGCTATATACATGTCATTTTCCACCACTTGGCTCACAGTCCTATTCCAGTTTTGTACATATTATAGGATAAAAGTGGTAAGTTGCTTCTAATAAAATCACTTTTATTCTTGTTTGTGATAGAACACACTGCAGACAGAAAGAATGATTGTGCATGTTAAAAGAATGTAGTATACAAATGAAGAAGATGGTGATATAGACTTGGAAAATAACTCTTTTAATTGGCCATTTCATATTAAGATGATGGCCCAAAGAAGAAGAAAAACTGGCATTCATTTCTCTGATTTAAATCTTGTTGCTGTCATGAATTCAGTCATTTTGATTTCTTATTTTACTTAGGATTTTTACGTTATCTGCAAACTTTTTGTATTACTCACAGAAAGGATAGGATTTGAACCAATAGCTAGGACAGTGCTTGAATTGCTAGATTTTAAGACTGGCTTGTCATGGGTTTGAATCCTGTATATGGGATTGTAATCCTGTATTAGGGTGACCACATATCCCTGCAGGACCTTAGTAGTGATTTATCCATAAAGACAATTTTATTCATCACTTTTTTGTGTAGTATATACCTTTAAAGGGCTTTGAGAGGTTTACAACTCTTGCAGCCTGACCCTGGGCCAGGCTTGCCTGATGCTTACCTGGTTAACCAGGCTGTTGCTGCAGGTGGCTTGTTGGTCCACATACCAGATCCATGTGCTGGTCCACATGCCAGATCAATCAGGCTGATTGATCTGGCATGTGTTTGAAGAAATTGTTTAGTTTCCTCTTAAAGACTTTTACACTTGTTCCAGCAGTGTTTCTGATATCTTCTGGCAAAATGTTTAACCCTTTCAGGGTCCAAGGGGGGTCTCCGAAACTCGTTCTCAGGGTCCAAGAATTTAAAAAAAAAAAAATATTGTTTCTTATGAAATGATAGAGGATCTTTTTCCGATCATAATGCCACAAACATTATGAAATTTGATCATAAAGTAACAGAATTATGCTTTCGCGAAGTTATTGGTATGGATGACATTTATGCATCGACGATTTCGCCCACTTTGAGCCCTATTTTCGGCAAATTCCAATGTTTGTCTACTAAAATTATAGCTATTTCGCTAGAACTCCATTTCTTCTATCGATTGAGTACAAGAAACCGCCTATTTACCAATTGCAACTACCCAAAATAGTGGTCAGAAAATGGCAATTTGGCCAATTTCACACAAATTTCAAACGATGCCAATTTCAAAATAGGGTCCAGAATAAACAAGGCATACATTCCTGGCACTAAAATAACACCTTCTCTGTTCATTAGTCACGTTTCCAGGCCCCTCTTACATTACTTTTGCTTATCATTTTGAATTTTTATTCTCACAAAAAAATAGATTTACTGTTATGTATACAACTGCATCATTGTAAAAATGGTATAAACAATATCAGAGCACTTGTGCATGAATATTAGTTTCGCCAGTTGATGTGTATTGGACGCATGGTGTGATTTGTTTACTCTTGAACATCGTGAAAAATTGAACATTTTCGCTACTTTGACCTTAATTTCAAGGTACTTGTCATTGTCAAACTAATCAAAATCATCTCTATTTCTGTAATATATCTTCTATTCTATCAAATGAGACACAGAAAACGAGAATACATCAATAAATACCATATGAAAATAGACTGCAAAGTCGCTGTTTTAAACCAAAAATATGGTCAGAGTTTTTTTTTCCTCATTATGCACTGTGTGGTGCAGGAATTTTTTTATACTGCGCACACTGACTGCACAGACCCATTCTATCACATCTAGGCCTAACAGCCTGTTTCTGCTTGATTTGAGGGCGCTAGAATTTAGGCGTACTAGTACGTCAATAACCCCAGGGCGTAATCCGTACTAGTACGTCAATAACCCTGAAAAGGTTACAGTCTTGAACTGTGTATGTTGATACAATGTTCTCTTAATGTATCCACAGCACCCCTACCTTTCACTGGGTTTATTCTACTCATTCTCCCATCTCTCTCTAGTATGTTATGGCAGTGTGCAGAAGTGTGCAGATTTGGAACTAGACCCTCAAGTACTTTCCATGTATATATTATGTTTCTCTCTCCTCCACTCAAGTGAATACATATTTAGGACTTTTGAGGTGTTCCCAGTAATATAAATACTTCATTGGCTCTATGCAGGCTATGAATGATGTTTGAATCTTTTCCAGCTCTCTCTCTCTCTCTCCTGCCCTGACAGAGCCGTCAACACTAAACAATAAGCTAGAGAGCACAAGCAATTTGAAAAGTGTCACCATTAGCTTTATTTCCCTTGTTTTGAAAGTCCTCATTGTCCACCCTGCCATTTTCCTAGCCATTGTGACATTTGCCTTATTGTGTACTTTGAAAGAAAGGTCATCTGATATTATTGCAGTGACATCCTTCACATGTTTTTTCATTCTATTTGATGCCTCTTTATGTGTTTTGTACACAGTGTCCCATTTGAGTTCTTCAGTCTTTCCATATCTAAGGAGTTGGAACTTGTCACCTTTGAAATTCATGTTTTTCACTGCCCACTAAAAGACTGTTTATATCTTGCTATTTTTTTTGTGCCTTTTACCTAGGTGATTTTGATGCTTTTTTTTTATAATTCGCCAATGACATTAAGAAAATGTGGCAGGTGATTTTTTTTTTCTTTTTAACAAACCAGCCGTATCCCATCAAGGCAGGGCAACCTAAATAGAAGAATGAAAGTTTCTCTTTTTAAATTTAGTAATGTATACAGGAGAAGGGGTTACTAGCCCATTCCTCCCGGCATTTTATAATAATATTTTTTTTTTATTATTTTTTTTTATTAACACATCGGCCGATTCCCACCAAGGCAGGGTGGCCCGAAAAAGAAAAACTTTCATCATCATTCACTCCATCACTGTCTTGCCAGAAGGGTGCTTTACACTACAGTTATAAAACTGCAACATTTACACCCCTCCTTCAGAGTGCCGGCACTGTACTTCCCATCTCCAGAACTCAAGTCCGGCCTGCCGGTTTCCCTGAATCCCTTCATAAATGTTACTTTGCTCACACTCCAACAGCACGTCAAGTATTAAAAACCATATGCCTCCATTCACTCCTATCAAATACGCTCACACATGCTTGCTGGAAATCCAAGCCCTCGCACACAAAACTTCCTTTACCCCTCCCTCCAACCTTTCCTAGGCCGACCCCTACCCCGCCTTCCCTCCACTACAGATTTATACACTCGAAGTCACTCTGTCTCGTTCCATTCTCTCTACATGTCCAAACCACCTCAACAACCCCTCCTCAGCTCTCTGGACAATCGTTTTGGTAATCCCGCACCTCCTCCTAATTTCCAAACTCCGAATTCTCTGCATTATATTCACACCACACATTGACCTCAGACATGACATCTCCACTGCCTCCAGCCTTCTCCTCGTTGCAACATTCATCACCCATGCTTCACACCCATATAAGAGCGTTGGTATAACTATACTCTCATACATTCCCTCTTTACTTCCATGGACAAGGTTCTTTGTCTCCACAGACTCCGAAGTGCTCCACTCACCCTTTTCCCTCATCAATTCTATGATTCACCTCATCCTTCATAGACCCATCCGCCGACATGTCCACTCCCAAATATCTGAATACATTCACCTCCTCCATACTCTCTCCCTCCAATCTGATATCCAATCTTTCGTCACCTATTCTTTTTGTTATCCTCATCACCTTACTCTTTCCTATATTCACTTTCAATTTTCTTCTTTTACACACCCTACCAAATTCATCCACCAACCTCTGCAGCTTCTCTTCAGAATCTCCCAAAAGCACAGTGTCATCAGCAAAAGCAACTGTGACAACTCCCACTTTGTATTTGCTTCTTTATCTTTTAGCCCAACACCTCTTGCCAAGACCCTCGCATTCACTTCTCTTACAACCCCATCTATAAATATATTGAACAACCACGGTGACATCACACATCCTTGTCTAAGGCCCACTTTTACTGGGAAATAGTCCCCTTCCCTCCTACACACTCTAACCTGAGCCTCACTATCCTCATAAAAAACTTCACTGCTTTCAGTAACCTTCCTCCTATTCCATACACCTGCAACATCTGCCACATTGCCCCCTATCTACCCTATCATACGCCTTTTCCAAATCCATAAATGCCACAAAAACATCTTTACCCTTATCCAAATACTGTTCACCTATATGTTTCACTGTAAACACTTGGTCTACACACCCCTACCTTTCCTAAACCCCCCTTGTTCATCTGCTATCCTGCTTTCTGTTTTACTCTTAATTCTTTCAATAATAACTCTACCATACACTTTACCAGGTACACTCAACAGACTTATTCCCCTATAATTTTTGCACTCTCTTTTGTCCCCTTTGCCTTTATACAAAGGAACAATACACGCTCTCTGCCAATCCCTAGGTACCTTACCCTCTTCCATACATTTATTAAATAATAGCACCAACAACTCCAAAATTATATCCCCACCTGCTTTTAACATTTCTATCTTTATCCCATCAATCCCAGCTGCCTTACCCCTTTCATTCTACCCACTGCCTCACGAACTTCCCCTACACCCACAACTGGCTCTTCCACACTCCTACAAGATGTTATTCCTCCTTGCCCTACACACGAAATCACAGCTTCCCTGTCTTCATCAACATTTAACAAATCCTCAAAATATTCTCTCCATCTTCCCGATACCTCTAACTCTCCATTTAATAACTCTCCTCTCCTATTTTTAACTGTCAAATCCATTTGTTCTCTAGGCTTCCTCAACTTATTAATCTCATTCCAAAACTTTTTCTTATTTTCAACAAAATTTGCTGATAACATCTCACCCACTCTCTCATCTGCTCTCTTTTACATTGCTTCACCACTCTTTTAACCTCTCTTTTTCTCTCCATATACTCTTCCCTCCTTGCATCACTTCTACTTTGTAAAAACCTCTCATATGCTAACTTTTCTCCCTTACTACTCTCTTTACATCATCATTCCACCAATCGCTCCTCTTCCCTCCCGCACCCACTCGCCTGTAACCACAAACTTCTGCTGAACACTCTAACACTACATTTTTAAATCTACCCCATACATTTTCGACCCCATTGCCTACACTCTCACTAGCCCATCTATCCTCCAATAGTTGTTTATATCTTACCCTAACTGCCTCCTCTTTTAGTTTATAAACCTTCACCTCTCTTTTACTTACTGATTCTATTTTCCTTGTATCCCATCTACCTTTTACTCCCACTGTAGCTATAACTAAAAAGTGATCTGATATATCTGTAGCCCCTCTATAAACATGTACATCCTGAAGTCTACTCCACAGTCTTTTATCTATCAATACATAGTCCAACAAACTACTGTCATTACGCCCTACATCATATCTTGTATACTTATTTATCCTCTTTTTCTTAAAATGTGTATTACCTATAACTAAACCCCTTTCTATACAAAGTTCAATCAAAGGGCTCCCATTATCATTTACACCTGGCACCCCAAACTTACCTACTACACCCTCTCTGCATGTTTCTCCCACTTTAGCATTTAGGTCCCCTACCACAATTACTTCTCATTTGGTTCAAAAGTTCCTATACATTCGCTTAACATCTCCCAAAATCTCTCTCTCTCCTCTACACTCCTCTCTTCTCCAGGTGCATACACGCTTATTATGACCCACTTTTCGCATCCGACCCTTATTTTAATCCACATAATCCTTGAATTTACACATTTATATTCCCTCTTTTCCTTCCATAACTGATCCTTCAACATTATTGCTACCCCTTCCTTAGCTCTAACTCTCTCAGATACTCCTGACTTAATCCCATTTATTTCTCCCCACTGAAACTCGCCTACCCCTTCAGCTTTGTTTCGCTTAGGGCCAGGACATCCAACTTCTTTTCATTCATAACATCGGCAATCATCTCTTTCTTATCATCCGCACTACATCCACGCACATTCAGACAACCCAATTTTATAAAGTTTTTCTTCTTCTCGTTTTTAGTAGATTTGTACAGGAGAAGGGGTTACTAGCCCATTGCTCCCGGCATCTTAGTCGCCTCATACGACACGCATGGCTTACGGAGGAAAGATTCTTTTCCACTTCCCCATGGACAATAGAGAAAATAAAAGGAACAAGAGCTATTAAGAAAAAGAAGAAAAACCTAGATGTGTGTATGTATATATATGCATGTGTATGCCAGTGTAGTGTGACCTAAAGTGTAAGTAGAAGTAGCTAGATATACCTGTTATCCAGCGTGTTTATGAGACAGAAAAAAGACACCAGCAATCCTACCATCATGTAAAACAGTTTCAGGTTTCTGTTTCACAGTCACCTGGCAGGACGGTAGTACCTCCCTGGGTGGTTGCTGTCTACCAACCTACTACCTATATAATAATAATAATAATAATAATAATTTTTATTTCTTCGCAATTTTACATAGAGATTTACATAGAAGTGCAAGGAGAGCCACTGACATGCCAGGGCATAACGGGCAGCTTAATCTAAACACTTATGGACTGTGTACATAATATGATGATATTTCATTTGGTTAATTATAATATGGTGACACTACATTGCAGCAAGTGTTTAGTAGGATGGTAGTTAATAGTAAAAATTGAAAATATTTTTGGGAAAATGACATTGAGTATTTTTTTAAGTAATTTACAGAATGAGTATTTAGTTTATGGTGAGTAGGAGGTAATATTACAATATTATAATAGTACAAATTGAGATTATCTTATAGGAACAAAAATACTGAGCATTTTTGAAAGTAATATTATCGTACATAATTATAATAAAAATGTAATTATCTTATAGGAGAAATAACAATAAGTATTTTTTTGATTACGAGTATTTAGGTAAGGGTGAGTAGGTGGTTTTTGAGACGAGTCTTAAAATGATTCTGAGACAAGGTTATTTTTGTATTTTCTGGTAATGAGTTCCAGAATCTGGGGCCTTTTATGTGCATTGAATTTTTACATAGGTTGCTATGGATGCGGGGTACATCAAAATGTGATCTGTTTCTTGTGTTATGGTCATGGGTCCTATTAAGGTTGGTGAGGAGAATTTTGAGTGGCGGGTTTATATTAGAATGTAGAGTTCTATGTATGTAGTAGGCACAATTATAAGTGTGAATGTTCTTTATGGTGAGTAGTTTTAGGCTTTTGAATATTGGTGGAGTATGCTGTCTAGAGTGGGAATTTGTTATCATTCTGACTGCAGCCTTTTGCTGGGTTATGAGTGGTCTAAGGTGATTTAATGTTGTAGATCCCCATGCACAGATTCCATAGGTGAGATAAGGGTAGATGAGTGAGTGGTATAGTGAAAGGAGAGCTGATTGAGGCACATAGTAGCATATCTTAGATAATATGCCTACTGTCTTTGAGATTTTCTTGGAAATTTGTTGTATATGTGTTTGGAATTTAAGTCTGCTGTCAAGGTGGATTCCTAGGAATTTTCCCTCTGCGAGTCTTGCGATGGGTGAACCATTGAGCGTTATGTTAAGTGGAACATTTGTGGCTTTGCTTCCAAACTGTATGAAGTAGGTCTTGTCAGTATTGAGAGTAAGCTTGTTATTCGTCATCCATGTTGATATTTTCTGTAATTCTGCATTAACAGTGTTGGCCAGTATAACTGGATTTGGGTGAGAGAAGACATGTTGTGTCATCTGCAAATAAAATGGGTTTGAGTAGTTGTGATGCATTCGGTAGGTCATTTATGTAAATGACGAATAGGAGTGGCCCCAGGACACTTCCTTGAGGGACTCCGACTGTAATTTGTTGTGTGGAAGAGTTCGCTCCATTTGTGTACACATATTGGCTTCTGTTGCTAAGGTATGACTTAAGATAGTTGAATGAGGTAGTACAAAACATACAGTGAGGTAGTACAAAACATACAGTGGACCCCCACCATTTGAACACTACAAAACTCACCCTCATTCCAGAATGCTGTTCAAGTGCTGTTACCAAACGAATTTATTCCCATAAGGAATGATGTAAATTAGAGTAGTCCATGTTGGACCCCCAAAAATACACTTATAAAAGCATTTAAAAAAATACATTTACATAAAAGGGTGAGTTTTCGAGTGTTCGAATGGCGGGGGTCCACTGTATAACAATACAGTGGTCCATCGGTTTTCGTGCATCTCCAAACTCGAACATTTATGTAAGTGTATTTTCGTAAGTGCTGTTGCAAGTGTTTTTTTGGGGGTCTGAAATAGACTAACCTACGTGACATTATTTCTTAAGGAAGTAAATTCGTTCGGTAATGGCACTTGAGCAGCATTCTGGAACGAATTTTCGGCGAAAACCGAGGGACCACTGTATTACAATTAGTAAATTTAATAATGGGAATGGTTTTGTCTTGGCATGATACACTGTTTCTGTTAAAGCTTCTGTATTGGGAGAGTATCTTAGGCAAAATTAGGACTAAGTTAAGATTTATTAGGCAATAGCTATACAGTGGTGCCCCGAGTTTCGTACAGCTCCCAACTCGAACAATTATGTGAGTGTAATATTGTAAATGCTTTTGTAAGTGTATTTTTGGGGGTCTGAAACGAACTAATCTAATATACATTATTCCTTATGGGAACAAATTCGTTCGGTAACGGCACTTGAACAGCCTTCTGGAACGAATTATGGCCGAAACTCTGGGTACCACTGTATTAGGAATTTTATGTTTACAGTCATTTGGGCGAGTGTGAGTGTAAATTAACGGGAATTACAGATAACGAGAGTAAGTCTATTTTGTTTTGGATGTGTTCATGTTACAAATAAGAGAATACTTAGGAGGTTTTCGTATAGTTAGCTGATGATGGGGTGTGTTAGGGAGATATGTTTTTATTGGTAGTTTTGAAAATGGTGGTTGAGTCTGCAGTTCTGGAGTTTTCAGGCAGGGAGTTCATATTTTAGGCCCTTACCCTAACATCAAACGTATAAAGGTACCGTTCATGTCCAAACCACCTTTATGTAGTTATTATCTTTGTAAGTGTATTGGTCGGCTAGTCTATTCAACTTTTCAAGGAGATAAATCGTAATGGCATGAACAGCATTCTGAATGAAATATCGTAAACCGGTACCACTGTTTGACTGATACTATATTTTAATTTTTAATGAAGAGAGCATTTTTATAAACAGGATAGGCTAAAAAAAAAATTTTAGGGCCAGTACTTACCGAAATATAAGCCCGCCAAGTTGATGCTGGATGCTCACCTGACGGCAGCATCAAGTCCTGCCGCTTGCAGAAGTGTTGTGGATATACTTTTTTTTCTAGTTTTTATTTTAATTTATATAATTTTTTTTTCTCTCAACAAGTCGGCCGTCTCCCACCGAGGCAGGGTGACCCAAAAAGAAAGAAAATCCCAAAAATGAAAATACTTTCATCATCATTCAACACTTTCACCACACTCATACATAATCACTGTCTTTGCAGAAGCGCTCAGATGTGACAGCTGAGAAATAGTCCCTCTCAGCTGTCACTATCCCAGACCCCTCCTTTAAAGTGCAGGCATTGTACTTCCCATTTCCAGGACTCAAGTCCAACTAAATCAATTAACTGGTTTCCCTGAATCCCTTCACAAAATGTTACCCTGCTCACACTCCAACAGCTCGTCAGGTCCCAAAAACCATTCGTCTCCATTCACTCCTATCTAACACGCTCACACATGCTTGCTGGAAGTCCAAGCCCCTCGCCAACAAAACCTCCTTTACCCCCTCCCTCCAACCTTTTTGAGGACGACCCCTACCCCACCTTCCTTCCCCTACAGATTTATATGCTCTCCAAGTCATTCTACTTTGATCCATTCTCTCTAAATGATCAAACCACCTCAACAACTCCTCTTCAGCCCTTTGACAAATACTTTTAGTAACTCCACACCTTCTCCTAATTTCCACACTCCGAATTTTCTGCATAATATTTACACCACACATTGCCCTTAGACAGGACATCTCCACTGCCTCCAGCCGCCTCCTCGCTGCAGCATTTGCAACCCATGCTTCACACCCATATAAGAGTGTTGGTACCACTATACTTTCGTACATTCTCTTCTTTGCCTCCATGGATAATGTTTTTTGTCTCCACAGATACCTCAATGCACCACTCACTTTTTTTCCTTCATCAATTCTATGGTTAACCTCATCCTTCATAAACCCATCCGCTGACACGTCAACTCCCAAATATCTGAAAACATTTACTTCTTCCATAATCCCTCTCTCCAATGTGATATCCAATTTTTCTTTATTTAAATCGTTTGATACCCTCATCACCTTACTCTTATCTATGTTCACTTTCAACTTTCTACCTTTACACACCCTCCCAAACTCGTCCACTAACCTTTGCAACTTTTCTTTTGAATCTCCCATAAGCACAGTATCATCAGCAAAAAGTAACTGTGTCAACTCCCATTTTGCATTTAATTCTCCATAATTTAATCCCACCCCTCTCCCCAACACCCTAGCATTTACTTCTTTTACAACCCCATCTATAAATATATTAAACAACCATGGTGACGTTACACATCCCTGTCTAAGACCTACTTTTACCGGGAAGTAATCTCCCTCTCTCCTACACACCCTAACCTGAGCCTCACTATCCTCATAAAAACTCTTTACAGGATTCAGTAACTTACTACCTATTCCATACACTTGCAACATTTGCCACATTGCTCCCCTATCCACTCTGTCATATGCCTTTTCTAAATCCATAAATGCAATGAAAACTTCTCTACCTTTATCTAAATACTGTTCACATATATGCTTCACTGTAAACACTTGATCTACACATCCCCTTCCCACTCTAAAGCCTCCTTGCTCATCTGCAATCCTACTCTCTGTCTTACCTCTAATTCTTTCAATAATAACCCTGCCATACACTTTACCTGGTATACTCAGTAAACTTATTCCCCTATATATCTTACAATCTCTTTTATCCCCCTTCCCTTTATATAAAGGAACTATACATGCTCTCTGCCAATCCGTAGGTACCTTCCCCTCTTTCATACATTTATTAAACAAAAATACCAACCACTCCGACACTATATCCTCCCCTGCTTTTAACATTTCTGTTATGATCCCGTCAGTTCCCGCTGCTTTACCCCCTTTCATTCTACATAATGCCTCACGCACCTTCCCCACACTCACATCCTGCTCCTCTTCACTCCTAATTAAAGTGTAAATATTTCTTATTTATAAATTATGTACATTGTTTCAGTGTGAAATACTGGTGGTGCCTCCACCACCACCACTATATATATACAGTGGTACCCCGACTTACGATGGTCCCCAAACACACCCTTTTATGTAAGTTGATTTTTTTAAATGCTTTTGTAAGTGTAATTTTGGGGGTCTAAAAGGACTAGTCTATTTTACATCATTTCTTATGGAGATAAATTCGTTTGGTAATGGCACTTGAACAGCATTCTGGAATGAAAAAATATCGTAAGTCGGGGTACCACTGTATATATATATATGGCTTATGGTCAGTGGCCCTTATAAACCCACCAACAATAACACTATTACCAGTCCTCACATTCGTAATGACATATTTTATTCATTCTAGAGTATACAGTGGTCCCTTGGTTTTCGTGCATCTCCAAACTCAAACATTTATGTAAGTGTATTTTCGTAAGGGCTGTTGCAAGTGTATTTTTGGGGGTCTGAAATAGACTAACCTACGTGACATTATTTCTTAAGGAATTAAATTCATTCGGTAATGGCACTTGAGCAGCATTCTGGAATGAATTTTCGGCGAAAACCGAGGGACCACTGTATATGTATCATGTTTCTATGTTATTAATATTGTTTATTATGTCATATTAGATGAATTGTGATAGATAAATAAGCCATAGAGCTGATATTAGTGTCAAATTGAAGCATTTTGTCCTGCCTCCAAACAATAAACTCGCCTCCCTCTCTCCTCTCCATCTTCCATACACAAACAAGAGTTGCCAATAAAGGTAAGTGTGATGTTAAATGTTCATTTATACATGTTATTAGTGCTTTATATTTATTTGTCATTCTTTTCTGTGTGTAAATCTATATTTAATATCTAAAAAAATTATTTTTTGTTAATACTCCTGGGTGTCTGAAACGAATTAATTGAATTTACATTATTTCTTATGGGGAAAATGGTTTCAGTTTTCGACGATTTCAGTTTTAGTCGATCCCTCTGGAACGGATTAAACACAAAAACAGAGGGTTGACTATATAGTCTAAGTAATTTGTTAAGAAATATGTCTATCCAATCATCGATACCATTGGCATAAGAGAATTCTGTAGGCCAGTCAACGGTACCTAGCTCTGTTGTGGAGTTATGTATTGATGCCTCGTCATGGAGTCTAAAAGAGACCTTGTTGTATTCCAGTGGTTGCTTACTAATGTTTGTTAAGAGGAAGGTGGGGTAGTGGTCAGTAGTGCTGTCTATGATTATTCCTGATTTAAGGGGAGCTAGTATATTACGTAGTCCATATATGGTCAATTATAGTTGCACTTGTCTCAGTTAGCCTGGTTGATTTTATTATAGCTTGTATGAGTAATGTGTTGTTCATTTTTTTTTTTTCAACAAGTCGGCCGTCTCCCACCGAGGCAGGGTTACCCAAAAAGAAAGAAAATCCCCAAAAAGAAAATACTTTCATCATCATTCAACACTTTCACCACACTCATACATAATCACTGTCTTTGCAGAGGCGCTCAGATATGACAGCTGAGAATAGTCCCTCCCAGCTGTCACTATCCCAGACCCCTCCTTTAAAGTGCAGGCATTGTACTTCCCATTTCCAGGACTCAAGTCCAACTAAATCAGTTACTGGCTGGTCATCTGTTAGACCAAGGTTAATGTTAATAATAATAATAATAATAATAATATAGTTTTTGTTAGGAGATGGTGGTGCTTGTTCATTTGGTTGTTATTAGTGTCTAATTTATTGCTGAAATTTGGGATATTTGTATGAGGCATCTGGTAAATGGCACCGATTGTTATGGGAGTCTTAAGGTTTTTTACAGTAAAATTTGCAAAAATATATTCTCCATATTCATCACTATAGCAAGTGGTGTTACAACATGATAGTTCATTATATTTAACTCAGATAATCTAAGAAAGTTGAACAGTGTGACTTATTTCCATGTTTTGAGGAGTATCATATCTTGAAATAACTGTAATATAAAATTTCTGTGTACATTGTTTAAATAAACAAAAACAACCAAAAGAAATAAGTTTTTTTTTTTTCAACAAACCGGCCATATTCCACCAAGGCAGGGTGACCTAAAAAGAAAAATGAAAGTTTCTCTTTTTAAATTTAGTAATATATACAGGAGAAGGGGTTACTCACTCCATGCTCCCTGCATTTTAGTCGCCTCTTATAACACGCAAAGAAAATAATTTTTCTTACCAATTTCTACTGTATATGCACAGAATAACAGCACTGCCTTATCAGGTGGTGAGTGTAGGGGTTTCACACACATCTTGTAAGGAGGTGGGTATGGAGAACTCATGCCTCCCACACTTGGCTTGTGAGGAGGCAGGAGTTGGAGGGACTCATCCCCACACCCTCCTTGTCAGGAGGTGGGTGTGTGAGACACATTTCCTTGCACTTGGTTTAACAGGAGGCAGGTTTAATTATTTAAATTTTAAGTTCTAGGATTGATTTCAGATTCGTTTTAAAGCTTGTGCAACAACAAAACAATTGTGAAATTTTGAAATCAGTATAAAGTCTTCAAATGATGTTCCTCTCAACATAGTGGAATTCTGTATGTGTTTTTTTAAATCAATATTGAAAGACTTTTAAATAATGTGCCCCTCAGTGTAATTCAGCCAAGAAATTCTCCTGTCAAGGGGCATTGTTTTCAAATATACAGTGGAACCTCGGTACTCGAACAGCTCCATGCTCGAACAATTCAGTACTCAAACGCTTTGTTTGATAAAAAAAATCGCTCGGTAGTCGACCGTTTGCTCGGCACTTGACCAAACAAACAGAACCTGCCAGAACATGTGAGTCAGTCTCCCCACAGCTGTCGCTCAGTCCGACACTCTGCTGAACTTCACTGTAAACTATTTTGTGTTTCTTCGCATTTTTGGGTGATTTTTTTTATAGTACAGTGGACTCCTGGATTTCGTACTGCTCCCAACTCAAACAGTTATGTAAGTGTATTTTTGTAAGTGCTTTTGTAAGTGTATTTTTGTAAGTGCTTTTGTAAGTGTATTCTTGGGGGTCTGAAACGAACTGATCTACTTTACATTTGTCCTTATGGGAACAAATTCTTTCGGTAACGGCACTCGAACAGCCTTCTGGAAAGAATTATTGACGAAATCAGGGGATCCACTGTATTTGTATAAATAAGTCACCATGGTGCCTAAGAAAATTAGTGATAACAGTCCACCAAAAAGAAAATTGGTTAGTGTGTGTTTGCCCTGATGTAAACACCTCCTCCATCTCTCCATATAATATGCCTTTTATTATTAATTTCGTCGTCTTTATTGTGCTTCTAGGTTATCTATCGTGTTTCCGATATCAAGCTGGAATAAATGTGATAGATAGATAACCTTTATTACTAATATTAGCTTAATTACACAACATTGTATTTGTGCCACTGCTAGTATCCAGCTATCAAGACAACTCATCAGATACTGAATGCTCCTTCTGCTGACCCCTCCCTCTCTCTCGTGTGGCTCCTCCCACTTCAGGGCCCTCTTATATTACACTTGCTTTCCATTTTTAATTTTTATTCACACAAAAAATAGAAGATTTACTGTTATGCAGACTACTGCATTATTGAAAAAATGGTATAAATAATATCAGCGCATTTGTGAAAGCATATTAGACCCACCAGTTGACGTGTATTGGATGTGTGACATGATTTGTTTACTCTTGATCAGCAAAAATCGAACATTTTCACTACTTTGAGCTCAATTTCAAGGTACTTTTATTCTGTTAACCATTCAAAATCATCTCTATTTCTGAAATATATCTTTCTTTCTATCGAATGAGACCAAGAAAACGAGAATACAGTCGTAAATACCATACGAAAATACACCGCAAAGTCGCTGTAAGTGTATTTTTGGGGGTCTGAAACGGATTAATCTAATTTACATTATTCCTTAGGAACGAATTAAGTTCAAGTACCGAGGTTCCACTGTAAATGTTTTGAATACCATATAAACTGGGTGTAATGAATCTTTGACAAAGTTTGGTTACATTGGCTTTTATGGGAATTGAGTTATAGAAAAATCAACATACAATCCTCACCTTTTCAGTTGAGGTGCTGAGAGGGAAACCAACAAATTCACCAATTGTTACTTTTGGAAAAATCACTACACCTTTCAGGGAGCTCAGTCTGTCTTTATAGGAAAGGTTTCTCGTAAAGTGAATTAATTTTGTCACCCTTTCGTATATATTCTAGAATGCATTACAGTGGTCCCTCGGTTTTCGTGCATCTCCAAACTCGAACATTTATGTAAGTGTATTTTCGTAAGTGCTGTTGCAAGTGTATTTTTGGGGGTCTGAAATAGACTAACCTACGTGACATTATTTCTTAAGGAAGTAAATTCGTTCGGTAATGGCACTTGAGCAGCATTCTGGAACGAATTTTCGGCGAAAACCGAGGGACCACTGTATATCCATTCTCTAGTATGGAGACCAGAACTGCACTTCATAATCTAAATGAGGCCTTACTGATGATGCATATACCTGTAGAATAACTTTTGGATATTTATACTGGTTGTTGGTATCATGTTCTGTGAAAAAAAGAAAAAGATAGTCTCCCAATCTAATATTTTTCTTATTTAGTTTAGGCTAACAAATATATAAGAAAAGACTAAAATTTAAAGTTATAAAAATTTCTAATTGACCTGCTGATGTGTTATTCACTTTATCAAGGTTAGGTGAGCAGCACTGTAGTGAGCTAGTGCTAGGTAGGTCTTACTCATCCTAATAATTTTTCCCTCATTGACAACATTTGCCAAACCAGTGATTTCTGACATAACAAAAGAGCACTGTGGTAGGCCCACTGGACTATTCTAACAGACCCTACTCTCAGATCTTAGTTGACACACCATTATTCTTCTGTATCAATAGATGATATGGGAATTCAAATACGTTAGGGATATTCTAATGAGAAGTTGCAATAGTTGAAGGAGTTTGAAAAGGTAACAGAAGGAAATTAAAATTGAGCATAGAAAAGAGCAAGGTGATGAGAGTAAGAAAAAAATTGAGGCAATGAAAGAATCTTTATCATGTAGGAAGTAGATGTATTTAGCTATTTGGGAGTGGATGTGTCAACAGATGGGTCTATGAAAAATGAGATGAATCACAGAATAAAAGAGAGGAATAGGGAAAACAGAGTGGCGAGGCATCCGTGGAAAGAAAGATATTTGTCAATGGAGGCAAAAAAGGGAATACAGTCATCCCTTGGTTTTCGCTTGTCCCAGTTTTCGCCGATTTTGGTTTTCGCCGACTTTTTTCAGGGAAAATTTGTCTTAGTTTTCGCCGATTGTTTTAGTTTTCGCCGATCGTATGGGACCTGTCCACTAGTGCCGCGCACATACAAAGGCCGTAGGCCCGCCACCCACGCACCTCCCACGCACATTGTCACGCAGTCTAGCATTGTTTATGCTTGAGTGAACATCACCCCAGGAGTTTATACAAACAAACAAACAAACAAATTTTATTTCATTGCAGATTACATGGGTATCGGAAGTTACAATGTAAATTGAGTGCAAGGAGAGCCACTGACATGCCATGGCATTAGGGGCAGCTTATTCTAGTCCTTAAAAACTATGTACCTAATATTAGAGAAATTTATTGAGTTTATTCTAGTTAAAAATTATTTTCAAAATTACAATATGATGAAATTGTACTGTTTAAATTATTATATAATGATATTAGATCTTAGATTGTTACAGGTGTTAAGATTCTTGAATGATAATATGGAATTGAGATTATCTTAAGGAAAATAACATTGAGCATTTTTGACATTAACTTATAATATGAGTAGGGGGTAACATAATAGTAACATATTAAAAATTGAGATTATCGTATAGGAAAGTAACAATGAGCATTTTTCAAAGTAGTTTATAGTATGATCATTTAGGTTTGGGTGAGTAGGTGGTTTTTGAGTTGAGTCTTAAATTGATTTTCAGACAAGATTATCTTAATATTTACTGGTAATGAATTCCAGATTCTGGGGCCCTTTATGTGCATAGAATTTTTACATAGGTTGATATGAACACGGGGTATATCAAAAAGTGATCTGTGTCGTGTGTTGTGGTCATGGGTCCTATTAAAGTTGGTGAGGAGAGTTTTGAGCAGAGGGTTTATATTAGAGTGTAAAGTTTTATATATGTAGTAGGCACAAGAGTAAGTATGAATGTTCTTTACGGTGAGTAGTTTGAGACTTTTGAATATTGGTGGAGTATGCTGTCTAGAGTGGGAATTTGTTATCATTCTGACTGCGGCCTTTTGTTGTGTTATGAGTGGTCTAAGGTGATTTAACGTTGTTGATCCCCATGCACAGATTCCATAGGTGAGATACGGGTAGATAAGTGAATGATATAGTGCAAGGAGAGCTGATTGAGGTACATAATAGCGTATCTTTGATAATATGCCTACTGTCTTCGAGATTTTCTTGGAAATTTGTTGTATATGTGTTTGGAATTTAAGGCTACTGTCAAGGTTAATTCCTAGGAATTTTCCCTCTGTGAGTCTTGTGATGGGTGTACCATTAAGTGTTATGTTAAGTGGAACATTTGTGGCTTTGCTTCCAAACTGTATGAAGTAGGTCTTGTCAGTATTGAGAGTAAGCTTGTTAGTCGTCATCCATGTTGATATTTTCTGTAATTCGGCATTAACAGTGTTGGCCAGTATAACTGGATTTGGGTGAGAGAAGACATATGTTGTGTCATCTGCAAATAAAATGGGTTTGAGTAGTTGTGATGCATTCGGTAGGTCATTTATGTAAATGAGGAATAGGAGTGGCCCCAGGACACTTCCTTGAGGACTCCGACTGTAATTGGTTGTGTGGAAGAGTTCGCTCCATTTGTGTACACGTATTGGCTTCTGTTGGTGAGGTATGATTTTAGGTAGTTGAGTGGGTGCCCCCTTATACCATAATGTGCTAATTTTGTGAGCAGTAAATCATGGTCGACTGTATCAAAAGCTTTGCGGAGATCAATGAAGATTCCCAGTGGGACTTCTTTTTTCTCAAGTGCTGTATATATTAACTCCAACATGTGCGTAATAGCATCGTTTGTGCTCTTGTTTGTCCTGAATCCAAATTGACAGGGGTTGAGTACATTGTGTGAGACGAGGTAGGAATAGATTTGTCTATGAATTAATTTTCGAAGATTTTAGAAAGCAATGGTAAATTAGAAATTGGTCTATAATTATTCAGGTCTGTTTGATCACCTCCTTTGTGGATCGGGGTGACCCTAGCTATTTTGAGAATTGATGGAAAGGTAGAGGCTTCAATGGATTTATTGAATAGTGTTGCTATAATTGGTGACAGTACCTGTGAAGCTTTTTTGTACATAAAAGTTGGTAGGCTGTTTATGTCTCCTACCTTGTTTTTAAGGGTGTTGATTATGAGCGAGACTTCAATTGGGTTGGTAGGAGCTAGGAATAGCGTATTAGGGTAGGTGTTTGTGAGGTAGTCTGTTGGACGGGTGTTTGAGCTTGGGATTTTACTCGCTAGATTCTTTCCTATGGTGGAGAAGAAAACATTAAGTCTGTTTGCTGTCTCAGTAGGTGAGAGTAGGGGTTCATCTGCTCTTGATAATTTGATGGTGTTGTTTTCATTGTTTTTGGCCCTTGATTATTGTGTGTGACTACTAAATAAGCTACCATGGGCCCAAAGAAAGCTCCTAGTGCCAGTTCTTTGGTAAAGAAAGTGAGGAACACCATAGAACTGAAGAAAGAAATAATAGAAAAATATGATAGTGGTGTACGTATTGCCGAGCTCGCCAGGATATACAAGAAAAACCCATCAACCATCAGTTCCATTGTGGCAAAGAGAAAGGAAATCACGGAAGCTAATGTTGCGAAAGGGGTGAATACGATAACGAAACAGAGATCACAAACAATGGAAAATATGGAGAAATTGTTATTGGTGTGGATAAACCAAAAACTGCTAGCGGGTGATAGTGTTGTGCAATCCATCATATGTGAAAAAGCAAGGCTGTTGCATGCCGATCTTGTAAAGAAAATGCCTGGAACCAGTGTTGAGGTTGATGAATTTAAGGCCAGCAAAGGCTGGTTCGAAAACTTCAAGAAGCGAACTGGCATACACAGTGTTGTAAGGCATGGTGAGGGTGCCAGTTCAGATAAAGATGGGGCTGAAAAATTTGTGCGTGAGTTTAAACAATATGTAGAGGCAGAAGAATTTAAACCCCAACAAGTGTTTAATTGTGACGAAACAGGCCTCTTTTGGAAGAAAATGCCAAGGAGGACCTACATCACACAGGAGGAAAAGGCAATGTCAGGACACAAGCCTATGAAAGACAGGCTAACTCTTATGTTATGTGGGAACGCTAGTGGGGATTTAAAAGTGAAGCCTTTACTCGTGTATCACTCTGAAAATCCCAGAGTGTTCAGCAAATACAGTGTTGACAAAGGTAAATTGTGTGTGTTTTGGAAGTCTAATGCTAAGGCATGGGTCACTAGGAAATTTTCCTGGAATGGTTTAATCAAGTGTTTGGCCCCAGTGTGAAGAAATATCTATTGGAGAATAAATTGCCACTTAAGTGCCTTCTGGTAATGGACAATGCTCCTGGTCATCCTCAAGACTTGGAAGACCAAATGCCTAAGGAATTCAGATTTGTAAAAGTGAAGTTCTTGCCTCCTAACACCACTCCTCTCCTCCAGCCCATGGACCAGCAGGTCATTGCAAACTTTAAAAAACTGTACACCAAAGCAATGTTTCAAAGGTGCTTTGATGTAACCTCAGACACTAGATTGACCCTAAAAGAGTTCTGGAAGGGTCACTTGATATCTTCCATTGCATAGGCCTTATAGATAAAGCTTGGCAGGAGTGACCTCCAGGACGATGAACTCTGCTTGGAGAAAGTTGTGGCCAGATTGTGTACAAGAGAGGGATTTTGAAGGGTTTGAAGCTAACCCTGATGAGCCTATGGAAGTTGTGGAAAGTATTGTGGAATTGGGGACTTCTATGGGGTTTAATGTGAATGGAGAGGATGTGGAAGAGTTGGTGGAGGACCACAATGAAGATCTAACCACTGAAGAGCTGCAAGAGCTTGAGCTGCAACAACAACAAAAGACAAAGAAGGGAAGTGACCCCAGATGAGGACTTGGTACCTAGAGTCCTTATGGAGGGGGATTTCCCTTCCAAAAATTAGGGTTTCTACCCTCTCCCCTCCTATCTCTCTTCCATCCAACAACATCAGTCTTCAGTAAGGGTAAGTGCCACATTCATTTCATTCATTTGTGCATGTAAATCTATCTTTAAGGCCCCCCCAAAATTTTTTTTTTCCAAACTTCTGGGTTTCTGAAACGGATTAATTGAATTTCCATTATTTCTTATGGGGAAAATAGTTTTGGTTTTCGCCGATTTTGGTTTTAGCCGATCCATCTGGAACGGATTAAAACCGAAAACCGAGGGATGACTGTATGCCCTAGTATAGTAGTACAGGCTGTCCATCCCTAATCCGGCATCTTCGAGACCTGTAGGGTGCCGGATAAGTGATTTTGCTTGATTACAGAGTGGTTAGGTTAGAATACACTTTAACCCATTGGCGATATTTACGCATTGGTGATTTCACCCACTTTATGCCTTATTTTTAGCCCATTCTGTTGTTCCAGTCTACCAAACTCATAGCTTTTTTGCTAGTATTCCTAGAATTTTGTCAATTGAGTACAAGAAACCATCCATTTACCTATTTCAACTACCCAATAAAGTGGTCAGAAAATGGTAATTTGGCCAATTTCACACAAATTTCAAGAGAGGCCAATTTCAAAATAAGGTCCAGAATAAACAATGCAGACATTCCTGGCACTAAAATAACATTTTCTCTGTTCATTAGTCAGGTCTCCAGCCCCTCTTATATTACACTTGCTTTTCATTTTGAATTTTTATTCACACAAAAAATAGATTTACTGTTATGCAGACTGCTGCATTATTGTAATAATTGTATAAATAATGTCAACCCATTCGTGACTGCGTATTAGACCGGCCAGTTGGACACGTATTGGACAGTGACATTTGTTTACTCTTGAACATCAGCAAAAATCGAACATTTCCTCTACTTTGAGCTTATTTTCAAGGTACTTTCCATCGTGAAACCAATCAAAATCATATCTATTTCTGTAATATATCTTCCAAACTATCAAATGAGACCAAAAAACAATAATGTAACCATAAAAACCATATGAAAATACACCGCAAAATCGCTGTTTTATACCAAAAACACGGTCACAGTTTTTTCTCATGCACTGCGTGCTGCAGGATTTTTTATATAGTGTGCACTTACCACACAGACCTATTCTCTCATATGTAGGCCCAAATTTACTTTTCACAGCTTATCTGAGTGAGCTGAGCTCATGGCAACCGACAGTGGCTTCAAAGCCACCTTATCTTTTATTGACAATGCACAGTGTATGTGCTTTACATGACGAGAAGCATTTCTTTTATTCATTGGAACCATGGCTAGGGCTAAAAGTGAGCAGGTTATAACAATAAATGGAGAAAAAGAAATTGGAATTGCAGCAAGTAGCGCCACCCAACAATAGCGGCAGGTTGGTGTGGCAACCCTGGAAATTTGAAATTATGCTTGCTGAAATTAGTTCTGGATTACTGATTGCCAGATTAGTGATGGCCAACCTGTACTAACACTTTTATATAGGTGTGAGCGAGGAATAGGTTGGAGGTAGTGATGTCATGTTTGAGAGCAGTGTGTAGTATGAGTATTATTCAGAGAATTACAGTAGTAGTAGTGGTAACATTAAAAGATGGGTTGTTAGTGTGCAAGGTATACCTCAAAGGTGGTGTTGAGATGGCTTGGTCTTTGAGAATACAGTGGTCCTTCGACTTTTGGTCGGTCCGACTATCGGTGATTTCGAGTTTCGATGGCTTTTTTCGGTCAATGTTTCCTCGCCAACCGGTCATTCCCTCGACTATCGGTCGGTACCAGACCTGTCCGCCTGCCCGCGCTTGCGCGCCTCGCCACGCAGGATGCCAGTCTAGCGTTGTTTACCATTGAGAGAACATTACCCAGCGCTCTCTTTCAAACATTTCACAATAAATTTATTGTGTTTATTGCTGGTTTAGTGATTGTCACTGTGAAATAAGTCACCATGGGTCCAAAGAAGCTTCCTAGTGGCACCCCTGTGGTAAAGAAAGTGAGGAACACCATCGAAGTGAAGGAGATTGTAGAAAAATATCAGAGTGGCTTATGTGTGAGTGAGCTTGCCAGGATGTACAACAAAAACCAATCTACTATCACCTCTATCCTGGCAAAGAGAAAAGAAATCAAGGAAGCTAATGTTGCAAAAGATGTTGACATGTTTGCCAAAAATAGATCGAAAACAGTGGATGAGGTTGAGAAGTTGTTGGGGGTGTGGATCAATGAAAAACAGATAGCGGGTGATAGTATTTCCACGGCGATAATTTGTGAAAAGGCAAGGCAGTTGCACGCAGATCTTGTCAAGACAATGCCTGGAACTAGTGGTGATGCGAGTGATTTTAAAGCCAGCAAAGGCTGGTTTGAGAGATTTAAGAAATGTAGTGGCATACACAGTGTTGTGAGGCATGGTGAGGCAGCCAGTTCAGGCAAACGTGCAGCTGAAAATTTAACATAAGAACATAAGAAAGAAGGAACACTGCAGCAGGCCTACTGGCCCATGTGAGGCAGGTCCAAGTCTCCAACCAGCTTAAGCCAATGCCCGACCCAGCCAGGCCAGGTTACATTCACTTAAGGAAGAAGCACTGCATCTGACCTAGTAGGATAAACTAGTCAGGACCAACTCACACCCACCCGCACCCCACCTGGAAATAACCCTCTCCAGGTAGTCAGGTCACTTCCACTTAAGGAATTAGTACTGCATCCGACCTAGTAGCATAAGCAAATCAGGTCCAACTCACACCCACCCACACCCACTCGTGTATTTATCTAAACTATTTTTAAAACTACACGTCGTCTTAGCTTCTATGACGGTACTCGGGAGTTTGTTCCACTCATCCACAACTCTATTACCAAACCAGTGCTTTCCTATATCCTTCCGAATCTGAACTTTTCCAAATGAAACCATTGCTGCGAGTCCTGTCTTGGCTGGATATTTTCAGCACGCTATTTACATCCCCTTTGTTTATTCCTGTTTTCCATTTATACACCTCAATCATATCCCCCCTAATTCTATGCTTTTCTAGAGAGTGCAGATTCAAGGCCCTCAGTCTATCCTCATAGGGAAGATTTCTGATACATGGGATCAACTTTGTCATCCTCCTCTGTACGTTTTCCAGTGCATTTATATCCGTTCTGTATACGGTGACCAGAACTGTGCAGCATAATCTAAATGAGGCCTAACCAAAGATATATAGAGTTGAAGAACAACATGAGGACTTCTATTATTTATACTTCTAGATATGAAGCCAAGGATTCTGTTAGCTTTATTGCGAACACTTATGCACTGTTGTCTTGGTTTAAGATTACTACTAACCAGAACTCCTAAATCCTTCTCAATCACAAGTAATAAGATCTACATTATTCAGTTTATATGTGGCATGGTTATTGCCCTGCCCAACATTTAGAACTTTGCCTTTGTCTACATTAAACTGCATCTACCACTTCTCCGACCATTGCATCAGTCTATTCAAATCATCCTGGAATGCTCTAATGTCCTCATTAGAATGAATTGGACGGCCTATTTTGGTGTCATCAGCAAATTTGCTTATGTTGCTATTTATTCCCTCATCTATGTCGTTTATGAAATTGTAACAACAGGGGGCCCAAAACTCACCCCTGTGGAACACCGCGAGACGTGCCCCCACTCTGATTTCTCTCCATTTATGCAAACTCTCTGCTGCCTATTTGTCAACCATGCCTCTACTCAGGAAAAATTTCACCTCTATTCCGTGTGCCTTAAGTTTCCTCAGTAGCCTCTGATGTGGAACTTTATCGAAAGCCTTACTGAAGTCCATATACACAATATCATATTCATTACCATGATCTACCTCCTCAAACACCTTAGTGAAAAAAGTTAGTAAATTCGTAGACCGTGTTGAGATTCATTAATCAATTTATGCTTTTCAAGATGGCTACAATTGCCTCGGCAATTATTGATTCCATAAATTTACCAACTATGGAGGTAAGGCTTATTGGTCTATAGTTGAAGCTAAGGACCTGTCACCTGCCTTGTAAATAGGTATTACATTTGCCCTTTTCCACTTGTCTGGCACTATAGCAGTTTGTAGTGATATATTGAAAGATATGCGAGAGGTTTGCTAAGTTCCTCTTTACATTCCTTTAAAACTCTTGCAAACAGTTCATCAGGGCCTGGGATTTGTTAGGTTTTAATTTATCTATTTGTCTGAGGACCATGTCACTAGTTACCCCAATCGAGCATAGTCTATTATCTTCCTGTTCAACATATTTATTATTTCTGGTATTCGCTAGTGCAGGTTGAAGGGGTTTTGTAGACACTGAAAAATTTGAACCACAACAAGTGTTTAATTGTGATGAAACAGGCCTGTTTGGAAAATGCCAAACAGGACCTTCATTACTCAGGAGGAAAAGGCACTGCCAGGACAAGCCTATGAAAGACAGGCTAACTCTCATTGTGGTAAGTGGGGATTTTAACCCTTTCAGGGTTGCAAGGCCCTCTCCCAAACTCGTTCTCAGGGTCGCAAATTTTCGGAAAAAAAAATAATTTTTTCTTATGAAATGATAGAGAATCTTTTCCGATGATACGCCACCAAAATTATGAAATTTGAAGAAAAATAACGGAATTATGCTTTCGCGAGTTAGCGGTATCGATGACATTTACGCCAATTTCACACTAATTTCAAACAATGCCAATTTCAAAATAGGGTCCAGAATAAACAAGGCAGATATTCCTGGCACTAAAATAACATCTCTGTTCATTAGTATGTCTCCAGGCCCCCTTTTTCATTACTTTTTCTTTCCATTTTGAATTTTATTCTCACAAAAATAGAAGATTTACTGTTATGTATCAACTGCATCATTGTAAAAATGGTATAAATAATATACGCACTTGTGCAAGAATATTAGACTCGCCAGTTGATGTGTATTGGACGCATGGTGTGATTTGTTTACTCTTGAACATCGCAAAACCAAACATTTTTGCTACTTTGCGCTCAGTTTCAAGGTACAGTGGTACCTGAGTTATATTTTTCGTTTGAGAATGCTGTTCAAGTGCCATTACCAAACGAATTTATCCCCATAAGGAATAATGTAAAATAGACTAGTCCTTTACACCCCCAAAAATATACCTACAAAAGCATTTAAAAATAAACTTACATAAAAGGGCGATTTTGGGGACCATCGTAACTCAAGGTACCACTGTACTTGTCATCGTGAAACCAGTCAAAATTATCTCTTTTCTGTAATATATCATCCATTCTATCAAATGAGACAAAGAAAACGAGAATACAAGCATAAATACCATACGAAAATAGACTGCAAATTCGCTGTTTTAAACCAAAAACACGGTCAGAGTTTTCCTCATTATGCACTGTGTGGTGCAGGATTTTTTTATACTGGGCAAACTGACGGCAGACCCATTTCTTCACATCTAGGCTAACAGCCTGTTTCTGCTTGATTTGAGGGGCTAGAATTTAGGCGTACTAGTACCGAAAACCCTGGTGCGTAAGCCGTACTAGTATGGCCGAAACCCTGAAAGGGTTAAAATGAAGCCTTTACTGGTGTATCACTCTGTTTTGGAAAGCTAACACCAAGGCATGGGGTCACGACGGCAATTCCTGGAATGGCTCACTGGAGTGTTTGGCCCCAGTGTGAAGAAATACCTCCTGGAAAAGAAATTGCCACTCAAGTGCCTTTTGCTACTGGACAATGCTCCTGCTCATCCTCACAACTTGAAAGACTATTTGTCTGACAACTTAAGTTTCATCACAGGAAGTTCTTGCCTCCTAACACCACTCCTCTGATCCAGCCATGGACAGCGGTCATTTTTAACTTCAAGAAATTG